>AWUE01015931.1:0-35485 GCA_001974825.2 Corchorus olitorius | reverse complement strand
ATTATCTATATAAAAAAGGAAGAAGGTGAAATAGGAAAAATGATGACGAAATTGGGGGAATTTGGATTCATCAATATTCTTCTCATGTGCATGGCATGGGTAAAGGCTTACGCACGAAGAAAAGATTCTCAAACAAAAGACAAGGAGAAGCAAACTCTTCTGGCTTGCAAAAAAACGGGTCAAAACCACCCTTCTCCCTCATTATTAAAAAAAGAATATTAATTTTTTTTTTAAAAAAAAGAATATTAATTAATATATATATATAATATAAGAAAAATCTATCTCATTGTAATAATTGAATTTGAAGGGAACTTCCATTCTCAATAGTATGTATCAAGGTTGACTATGTTAATTATTTGATTTGATTAACATAAAAAACATTTTGATAGACTTGAAACCCAAAAAGTTCTAAATTATCTTTCTTAATTATCATTGAGATAAAACCTAATTAGAGTTGAAGGTTTTGTCCTAACTAGAGGTGCTCATGGGCCGGGTTTTGCTTTATAATTATACAATATATGTTTATCCAAGTTCGGCCCGACCCGAAAAACGGGTCTTAATTTTTGTCCAAGAGCTGTCTATATTTTTAAATACATATCCAAGGCCCGCATAAACCCATCCATATTTATTTTTAAAATAAAATAATAATTAAATTTTTTAATAAAAAATAAAATTTAAACATTAAAATTTATATAATAATAATTTAATAACAAATTAAATCAAAATAATTGTGATGAAAAAATTCAATTTTAATAAAGTTTACAAGTTCTAATTAATGTATACATATAAATTATTCAATTTTATTATGTATAAATATAATTATTTAATTATATTATATTATTTATATATAATATGGGCCGGGCCGGGTCGGGCTTGGACCTAAAACACCAAAAGGAAGGCCTGGTTCATTTTTTAATCGGATCCTATTTTTTGTCCAATGCCCGACTTTCGGCTTAAATTTTTTCCCAAACCCTCCCATTTTTCGGGAGGGCCTTCGGATCTGGGCGGATACCTGGGCCCTTGAGCAGGTCTAGTCCTAACCATTTAGATTAAACAGCAAATTATAGTTGAGGGTTTTGTCCTTACCATTTATTTATAACCTTTGAAGATATTGAGGCACCTTGTAGTAACTAATGTTAAAAAAATCAAACAGGCGATTGAATTGGTTGGACCTCTCCAATTAGTATCTAATTGATTTAACTTGATTTGATCAATTGTCGAATTTTCCCATTGAATCATCCTAAATAGATGAAGCAAGTCTTTTGTTCTCACTTTTCAATGTGAGTGGTTTAACCGATCGATCCAATCTGATTTTTATTGATAACTATCGTGGAGCTAAATCTTTAATTCTGACTAATTCAATGTTCTTAATCATTTTATCATAGGAACAGAAAAACCCTAATTTATAAAATTTTAATTGAAAACAATATACGATTTATAAGCATGTCACTCCTTAAGAATTAGGACCTCATAACTGAAACTAAGATGAGAACCAATAGAAAGGGAAAAAGTTAGTCCAATATTTAACTGGCTGAGAAGTTGCCCAACTACATGCCCAATTGGTTAGGGCATCATGGATAATAGGACAAGTAAAGAAAAAGTAGAGGAATTGCTGTAATGGAGTCATCCTGATCAACAACACAAACACAACTTTTTCTTCTCATCATCCAACTGTGGATAAAAAAGGGACAGCAACTAAATCTAAATTTGTTTATGTTCCCAAGTTTTTCATTTTTTCTTTTTTTCAGTGAGCCACACAACAAATAATAAAGTTTTCAACTAGTAGTATTCTACTATGACTATGCTTTGTCATTTTCATTTTTTATTATTTATGAAAGCTAATACATAGATTTTCCACCAATAAGAAGATTGTTAAGATTTTAGTCAAACAAATTAAATCTTTTTTTGGCGGTATAATAATTGTGTATATTAAAGTTCAGTTACTTCTAAATGGGTGCTACTACCTTAAGAAACTCTCTCTTGATCTCAAAGTGACATAAGTCCACTTTGCGTCATTGGCAATAAAAAAACAAAAAAAAAGAAAAAAAAGCAACATCAATAAAAATGACAAAATCATGAGTAAAATTTTATCGGTATGTACCAATTCTTTTTCTTGGTTTATTTATAAGTTAATCTTATTCGAGCCGTGTTGGCTTACTATTGAGATAAATCTCTATCAACAATGATTTTCTCCATTTATAAGACTCGAATTCAAAATATTATTTAAAGGAATAAGTGCTATGAAAAGGGATTTTGCATTAGAATTTCCATCATCAATATTTAAAAAAAAAAGAAAAAGAAAAAATCATATATTTTTACATAACAATATCTTTATAACGAGCTTTTTATTCTTTCATTTTTATTTTTTAAGTTTTTAGATTCAAGGCTCACCATGTTTTGTTAACATTAATTAATTAGTATTTGTTTTTGTTTTTTTTTCTTTTTTCGGGAGAGCAATCCAATCTTATTTGCTCACAAGGCCCAATACTAGCCAAAAGTTTATTGTTTCTTGGTTTATTAAAAAAAAGGCCTTTATACTATACGAAAAGTGTCAAATAACTCCCTAAACTTCAGTTTTAACCAATTGAGCCCTTGAAAAATCAATTTTAACCAGATAAACCCTTTTGCCGTAAGAAAAAGATATACCAACATGCCACGTATTCTGAAAATGCCACGTCAGCTTTTCTTGGAAAAATTTTTAGAAAATAAATTCTGAAGTCATTTTAAGAAAAATTATTTTCATGTTACTAGTAATTTATTTTTAAAATGTTTATTTTTCATAAAATTTACTCTAAACTAATGTGGCATTTTTATTTTTTAGGCCACGTGGCATACTAGAGTAGTTTTTTCTAATTATAGAAAGACTTATTTGGCTAAAATTGAGTTTTTAGGAGCTCAATTGATCAAAATTTAAGTTTAGAGGCTTATTTGATATTTTCCACATAGTTCATAGCCTATTTTTCAATAAAACATTGTTTCTTGGAGTTTATTGTTTCTTGGAGTTTATAAATATGTGTCGTATTTTACATTTTCCGGTTATGTTATGATGTAGGATGTGATACTCAAACATGAAATTCTAAAAGACGAGAAGAAAGATAATGCTCGAATTTACGTATTTAGACTTCCTAAATCTCTAACCTACCAAAACCAAAGAAGAAATGTACTTGTTTGTTATTATATTTGTTTTTTAGGTAGATTTTTTATTATTAAATAATATATTCAAACATATAAAGGATTATCTATCTAATTGTAAAAAGATTTTGCTAATTATTATTATATTTTAATAGAATACATCAATACGATGTGATGTTTATATCCAATGAATGAATGGAAAATTTTGGTAAGTCAACATGTAATAATAATAATGTAAAGGGAAACTAAATTGATCACATTATTCCTTCAAAAGAAAATATTGATCACATTATATTCCAAAGTTGAATATGCATGTGAGTTTTTTTTTTTTTAATATTGATGTGAATTTTGAAAGCACCAAACTTTGAATCAAAAAAATGTGCACGTGAGGTTTTCTCTCTATTTGAGATAACCATTGGAAAACAAAATTTTCCAATTTAAGCTCTAAAACACAAACAAAAGTGGAAACTGAAGTGGAGGAGTTGATAATTGCATCAAAATTTTACCAAAATTAGAAGACGATGTAGTAGTTGAAAATAATACCAAAAACCCAACTGATGTGATGCCGTAATCGCATATTCTGAACTTGATGTTTTCTTTTCTTTTTCTTTTTTCCCCCTCATTTCATTGAGTAAATATTACAAAAATTTAATTATTTTAAAAGAAGATACCTGCCATTAATTTGGGTTTGTCTCAATTTTAATACTATGGACTTAGTTTTTAATTCCCTCTCTAACTTTTTCATAATGTTTTTTGCAGTAAATTTCTTAGGAATTGCAGTCAAAACAACTTTTGTCTTTAGGCTTGTATATTTATCAGAAGCTGACAAAACCAAATTCACATGAAAAATGGATAGCCAAAATCTCAAAAAAGGAAAAAAGAAAAAAAGAAAAAAAAGCTAAAAAGGAATGATTTTTCTTTAATTTTCTTTTTCTTCTGTCTTTCAAGTTGGTTGCTCTCAATTCTCATTCAATTCAATATATTCCATTCCATATAACTGGGCAATTCACCACAAATTTCCAAACCAATGCCATCACCACCTTCCCAGTTGTAAGAAGAGTTTTGGGACTTCAAGAATATAGAGAGAGAAAGTGAAAGCAAACCATTGTGGAGTTTTGCACTTTTTTTATGATATGTAGAGAGAGAAAGGGGAGAGGGAGGGAGGTGTTTGCCACCAAAAACTTAAAAACCTTTTTTTTTAATTTAATTTAATTTAATTTTGGGGACCTTGAAAATCCTTTGTTGCCTCTATAACTCAAGTGGGTCACTCTTGGTTGTATATTTTGAGAGGTCCTACAATCCCACTTGTTGGTCTTTGCTGCTTCTCTCTCTGCCCTCTGTTTAGTGTTTACCTTCACCCTTTTTCCATATATATTTATATATTTTTCCAAGCTACTTCCTTTTCTTTGCTTTCTTCTCTATTACCTACATCCCAAAGAAAGATTCATTCTTTTTTTTCTTAATCTGGGTGTTGAGTTTTTGTTGTTTTCTTTGGCTGTTAAAGGTGAAAGAAAGTCCAGTTTTTTAGTATGTTGTGAACCTTTGGTTCCTTGTTATGACAGAAGGATGGTGTTTTCTTGAATTGAAGCATCTGGGTCCTGTTGATAGTTGGCAAGCTTTACTGGGTATTGCTTTGAAATAATGGTTGTTTAGGCTTTTAGATTTCATGGTTTGATTTTTGGAGTATCTTGAAAGGTGAAAGGTAATCAGGTAAAAAAAGGGGGATATTTGCTGTATAGTTTATAGTACTTTGTTTGTGGATTAGTTTGAACTGAGATTTCATGCTTGGTCCAAGACAATGGAGATGTCTATGGACAGATTTTTATTTCTTTAGCATTGGATGCTATAAGTTGGTAAAATAATATGAAGAATCTCCTCAAGAAACTGCATATGATGTCTAATCAATCAGAAGATTTAGAAGGGTCAACTTCATCAAGAGGCAACAACAACAAGTCAAGTGATGTATCATCATCATCCTCCCCTGAGAGGCCATTTAACTCAAGGTCCCATCATAATCCTGAGCATAACAAACCACTTTCTGTTCTTTCCAATTGGTTAAATTCAGTGGCTAATAAAAAAAGTCCTAGTCCACCATCATCTTCAAATATCAAGGAGGAAAATATGGAACCTACTGATTTAGTTAGTACTAGTGGTTTAGAGGCTGCTTTGGATGCAGTAAGGCGCAATTCGGGGTCTGATAACTCAAGGGATCCTGATATAGAAGAGGAGTATCAGATACAATTGGCTCTGGAGTTGAGTGCCAGAGAGGATCCTGAGGCAACTCAGATTGAGGCTGTTAAGCAAATAAGTTTAGGCTCTTGTGGTCCAGAGAATACTCCAGCTGAAGTAGTAGCCTTTAGATATTGGGTATGTTTCTCCAATTCTCTCTCCATTCTCCTGTTTAATCCATGTATCTCGAATTATCCATCTTACTACCTATTGAAGTTTTATTTGCAAGCTTTTAGTTTAATGCATAATTTTGAACTTTGTTTTCTTCGTTGAGTTTTAGCTATATATCCCACACTATTACTATAGGTTGAGCTTTAGACAACATTTTGCAGAAAATACATTGCACGAAGGGGATCAATTATTTCTTTGTTTTATCTTGAACTGCTTGTTGATTTTGTTAAATGAATTTGAGGGTTGTCCATTTTGGCTTTATTGTTTGATTGAGTCTGTTAACTAATATAACCAGACTTGAATTTGGCCTCTTTAAATCTAGCTCTCATGTTGATCATTGCCTGACATCGTATTCCTATAATGTTAAGGTCATACTTCATCCATTTGTTTCTTTCCTATCAGCTAACTTCATTAGCAACTGAAAGTTGTCCCTTTAACTTGAGTTCTGTATTTTCAGATCATAACCTAGCACCATCACTCTTTCCCTTGTAGTCGGAGTTATTCTTTCTAGAATGCAAGTTTCTCCTCACAATTTCTTAGTTGAATGGCCATTTTAGAATTTAGAGATATCGAAGTGTGTCTCTTGATCCTTTTTATTCACCAGGAGATAGATAGGTTCTGACAACTTTTACTGAAATCATGTAGTTTGTTGCTCTTATTGAATTCACTGACCTTTTAATTCTGCAATTGTTCCTGATCCACCTTTGTTCCACTATTTAATTATCATAATGGCAGTAGTCTTGTGTCTCAAAAGTTATTAGGTTCAAGTGTATGTATCACCTGGTTAATGCTATAGGTTGTCAGATTCTCTATGTTTAACTTATGCATAAGATTAGAAATGTGTCTTTATGGCCTTTGGAATATCTATTTCTCATAAGCTAGAAGTCCCTCCCATTATCTGAGTTAGCTTTCTGGGGTTTATTTGCTATTTGTTTATTCCTTGCTAACCCAGCTCATATCGTAGATTTGTCCCTGCTTCACAGAATTACAATTCTCTTAATTATGATGACAAGATCCTGGATGGCTTTTATGACCTGTATGGAATTCTAACTGAATCAACTTCCGAAAGGATGCCTTCTCTTCTTGATCTGCAAGGAACATCGCTAACAGACAATGTCTCTTGGGAAGCAGTTTTAGTCAACAGGGCTTTTGATGCAAATTTGTTGAAACTTGAACGAAAAGCACTGGATATGACTGTGAAGTTAAGATCAGAGTCTCTGGCTTTTGTAAGTAGCAATATGGTTCAAAGGCTCGCAGTTTTAGTTTCTGAATATATGGGAGGACCAGTTGCAGATCCTGACAACATGTCACGAGCCTGGCGAAGTCTTAGTTACAGCTTAAAGGCTACCCTTGGCAGCATGGTTTTACCCCTTGGTTCTTTAACAATTGGATTGGCTCGTCATCGTGCACTTTTATTCAAGGTACTTGCCATATTTGTTCCTTTTTTGCTCCCCACTCCCCCTCTTTTGACTCAGTTAAGTTATTTATAAATTCAAAAATGGTTTGCTCAATATTTAAATGAATGGTGTAAAGAAGTAGGTTCCATATGGCAATCCCATTTTGTTGGATTAAGAACTATTCAGTTTGGCTGATAGTTTATTTAATATTTCTGTACAACTAAGCTTGAGATTAGTCTGTTATCGTGACCATTTTACGCATCATTGTAATAGAGTTGGCCTGCCTGAGCAATTTGCATATTTATCTTCTCATGCATCACAAGCATTCTGTCTTGTTAACTATGCGATTTTATTATGGTAAAGGTAGTATTCATCTCAAATTCTTAGTTAGGCAACATGGAGAAACAACTGCAAAAACAGCAAACAAAGCCTTTTCCACCTAGGTGGGGTTGGCTTTTTGGAAACCACACCACTGTGCCCTATCTAAGACCATATCGAGCTGGGGAAAAAGGAATAAAATTTTTGGTGGAGATGGAACAGCAGTTAATGCGGTCACAATGACCCTCTAAGAACATAATTCTTGCAATTTTTCGCTGTACATCTTTAATATATGTGGTTTCTTTGAAGATCTCCCTTCATGCTTTAATCTGATAGAAAGAATTCCTGTCTCAAGTTTTTGCTTCTTTCTTGTAGGTTAAGCACAATGTGTACCCTCCTCTTGTACCAGTTGGCATTTTTCTTCACACTTGCCTTTAGTTATAGGAAAACAACTTTATTTTAGCACTTAGACTTTATGGTTTGAACGTGATGGTCTTCAAGTGACTTCTGCTCCATCTGTAATAGTCATTCCTTCGTGGTTGTATAGGTTTTGGCAGATAGTGCAGGCATTCCCTGCCGATTGGTGAAGGGGCGGCAGTATACGGGTTCTGATGATGTGGCAATGAACTTTGTAAAGATTGATGATGGAAGGTACTTTCTTTATTATGTAAATGTTTACTTTTTCCCCTACAAATAAGTCATCTGAATTGTTTAGGTTTGGCAGTATAATATAATTCATCATTTATGTAAGTAGGGAACAGTTTACTTTTTTGTTTCAGTCAATTTGATTTTTCTTAAAAGGTTCTATTATGTCCCACCTTCTTCGGAAACCTCTTCATTTGCCATCTACATTTTTGTTTTAGGATATGCTGTGCGGTTCGTGTGTTTTCCTTTTTCTTCCAAAAATTGCTTCACAAGATTTTGGTAGGCTAGTAGGCTTCTACATTTGAAAATTATTGACATAGGTGTCAGAAACTAAGTATTCATCAAAATTTGCTCCATATGTCTTTCAGGGAATACATTGTTGACCTAATGGCAGATCCTGGCACACTTATTCCTTCTGATGCTGTTGGATCTCATGTGGAATATGATGATTCTTTCTTTTCCACCAGTCCTTTGTCTAGAGACATCGATTCTTCTCACATAGCCTCTTCTAGCAGTGGTGTTGGGAGTTCCTTTGAAGACAATTCAGAATTTGGGACACTGGAGAAGAGATCCAGGTTTAGAAATGTTGCTGCTGCAAACCAATCTGATGAAAGAGATGATTTTAATGCTTCTGTAAATTCATCTGGGGCAACCAGAAGTGAGGAGCAAACCAAGGAATCGATGGATGACTTTAAAACCCCTTGCAACGCGGAAAAACCACCTGTGCGTGAACTACCACACAGACCTAATTATCCTTATGCACATGCGAGATCTCCTTCTTGGACAGAAGGTGTTAGCTCTCCTGCTGTGCGTAGAATGAAGGTGAAAGATGTCTCACAGTACATGATTGATGCTGCCAAGGAGAATCCACAATTAGCTCAAAAACTTCATGACGTGTTACTTGAGAGTGGTGTTGTTGCTCCCCCTAACTTATTTACTGAGATTTATTCAGAGCAGTTAGATACATCCACTGTCGAAGTTAGGTTGCCGGCTGAAACTAAGGATGAAACCAGACAGGGCAGTGGACCTCGTGAGAGTAAGAATCAAGATAATTTTGGACCTTCTCCTTGCTTGCCTCCTCTACCCCATCGCAGATCATATGCTAAAGCAAGCTCTCCTCATAACCAACCTGAGCATCTTAAACCTGTGGAAGGCCTAGGGGTCACTTATCCATTTGATGCAAGGGAAGTCATTGGACCACCCGTGTCACCGCAATCTGAAGCAGCTATTCAATATGCCAGAAATGTCCCAGTTGCTGCAGCAGCAGCGGCAGCTGCAGCTGTTGTTGCATCTACGATGGTAGCTGCTGCAACAAAGTCGGGCGCCGATTCAAATGTTGAACTTCCTGTAGCTGCTGCTGCTACTGCTACTGCTGCTGCAGTGGTGGCAACTAGTGCAGCTGTAACTAAGCATAATGAGCGTATTGACGCAGATGTAGACTCAGCTAGCTGTGAGCCACAAGGTAGTGGTGAAAGAGAGCGTGATGCCTTGAGGATAACTTCTGAAGGGGAGAGAATATCAGATAGATCAGCTGGCAACGATAGTACAAAGTCTGATGTTTCCCTTGATGAGGTTGCTGACTGTGAGATTCCATTGGAGGAAATCTCCTTGGGAGAGCGCATTGGACTTGGTATCGACCATTCTTCAGCTACATATCTCATGTCTCATCTTGTGTAGATAGTTTAATTCCAGGTTGTTTTCAATTACTTTGATCTAGTATCACTATTATGGTGTATCTTTTCTGTTGTAGGATCATATGGCGAGGTATATCGTGGAGAATGGCATGGGACTGTGAGTTTTCTTATGCTTAGTCTTTTACCTCTGGGTCTTCTCTGAGTCTAAACAGTTTATATTTGGCCCGCCATTGAGAAACATTAAGAATTTCATATTGTACTTGAAAAGTACAATTTTATACATGCTTATTGTTTGGCAAGTCAAGTTGGATGACTTGCAATGACCTACTTGGGTGATGGAAATGATTATAAGTTATACAAAATATAAGCTGCTATGTGACTGAAAAAATATAACATATTTCTGAAGATAGTGGCTTGGACACTTCAAAGGAAACTGTAACATAAATTGCATCAAAATAAAGTTGAATGCCAAGATACTATTCAAGAGCCTGTCAAATTGTGAATCTGTTTTATAAACTTTTCCATATTGCTATCCCACTTTTCGGATGGAAAGTATTTGTGTCTAAATCTTGCATTCTGTAAACTTTGCCATATTATTTTGCTTCTCTTTGAAGGAGAATATTTGACCATTTTTCGTGCATCAATTTCATAGGAAGTTGCTGTGAAGAAGTTCCTAGATCAAGATATCTCTGGGGAATCACTTGAAGAATTCAAAAGTGAGGTATAAGCCTTTCCTGTTGCTACTCTTGCTATTTAATATGTCCACTTGTGCCAAAGCCTAAAGTTCTGCTACAGACTGGTTAAACCAATGGACATCCAGAAGCTATTACCTGTTCAAGACCTTGTCATATATGTTTCACGCGTGCATGGCAGTGATTTCTTCGAATCTCACTTATAGCTTTTCCTTTCTAAATAATTTCCTCGACATGATATTTTTCCTATAAATGACATTGCACTTTTTCCACTGTCCCCCTCAATTTACTTGTCCAAATGCTTCCCTTGTAAATTACATTTTTTAAATACTAATTTTGTATTCGGCCAAAAAAAAAACTAATTTTATAGGTCCGCATCATGAGAAAAGTAAGACATCCCAATGTTGTTCTTTTCATGGGAGCTGTAACTCGTCCTCCAAACCTGTCGATTGTAACAGAATTTCTTCATAGGTATGTTGTCACTCTATCTATTTTTCATAATTGATTTTTTTCTTTTTTAAAACTTTAATTTGTGATTTAAAGAAACTTTGTGATTTTGCTGTGCCATCAACAATTTAATACTTTTTAAGGCTTCCTTAGGTGACTTTTAAGAAAAAAAATATTTCATAAATCCTCATCATTGTGTCATGTCATGGGGCAGAATGTTATCAGCAATTCGATAGTGAATTAAAAAACAAAGAGGACTGAAAGGTGAATATACATGAGCAAAGGGTGTGGCTTAAAATGACACTTATTTTATTGGAAGAGTCACTGAAATCAAACAGTAATTTCATATATCCTCATCATTGTGTCATGTCATGGGCCAGAATGTTATCAGCAATTCAATAGTGAATAAAAAACAAAGAGGACTGAAAGGTGAATGTAACATGATCAAAGGGTGTGGCTTAAAATGACACTTATTTTATTGGAAGGAAGAGTCACTGAAAGCAGACAGTAATGGATAAACTTCTGGTAGAGGCAAAGAATCTGAAACTTCTCATGTTAGCATTGTTGACTCTTTATTCTTATTGCTTCCATTTTTTACTCAAATTCATTCTTACCGATTTGTGAGTTGCTAATTGCTTCAAAGTTCATTTATTGGTGTATATGCTCTATTGTCCAAGTATTCTTGCATCTTGCTATATGCAGAGGTAGTTTGTATAGATTAATTCACAGGCCAAACAATCAATTAGATGAGCGGAGGCGTTTGAGGATGGCTCTTGATGCTGTATGATTCTATTGTCTTTGCCTTATATTTTAATTGGCCTGCTTAAGTGCACTTGATGGCTTTGCTAGATAATCTTTCTCATCTGATTGCTTGAACTTTCAGGCTCGGGGAATGAATTACTTGCACAATTGCAGTCCAGTGATAGTACACCGTGATTTGAAGTCCCCAAATCTTCTAGTCGATAAAAACTGGGTTGTAAAGGTTGCATTCTATTCCTTCATCACGGTTATTGATCCCATTATAAATTTCTTGTATAAATAACTCAGCCTGGCATGAAATCTTGTTTTAGGTTTGTGATTTTGGGTTATCACGCATGAAGCACAGCACATATCTATCATCAAGGTCAACAGCAGGAACGGTAATACCTCTATGCATCTTCTTAGAAAAAAAAAGTGGCAGCAAACTTTTTAAATATTACATTACGTATTAATTTTTGGGTGGGCATTTATTTTAATATTCTGATAGCAAATAGGATTAAGAAAATAAGTAATATATAAGTTCTTTTAAAAATGATAATAAAAAATTCCCCTTTTTTATCCTAGGATATCCTGGTGGCTGGTGCAATATTGCAAATTTGCAACTATTATACTATCAGTAACTTATTCCTATTTTCTTCATTATATAAGATTTGGATCAATCTATTAGATTATTTGGGACAATTTATAATTTTAGTGTCATCAACTATGCTGTACACCTATTTTTTCTTTTTCTTTTTAATGCTTGCCAATGCTCAACTTCTATTTGTACCTGTATGTGCTGTACCTTTGAACTTAACCAAGTTCATGTTTGCTCTTCTCTAGGCTGAGTGGATGGCTCCAGAAGTACTTCGAAATGAACCTTCAGATGAAAAGTAGGCTTTTCCCCTTCCTACTAAGTGTTATTTTGGATTACTGTTCTTATCATCCTGGAATTATTTAATAGTCATAACAAATATGGTCCTTATGCAGGTGCGATGTTTATAGCTATGGAGTTATATTATGGGAGCTATGTACATTGCGACAACCATGGGGTGGAATGAATCCAATGCAAGTTGTTGGTGCTGTTGGATTTCAGCACCGCCGCCTTGACATTCCAGATGACTTGGATCCTGCAATTGCAGAAATTATTCGAAAGTGTTGGCAGACGTGAGTATACTTTTAACTTTTGCCTTTATTTCTTTGTGACAGATTAGATGTTGTTTTGATACAAGCCAATCCCAAAAAGGTCATGGATGCACTAACCATTTGAGTTGTCTTGTGCTAGAGTTGGCATTATATCTACATTGCCATAGTAGCTATCCTGCTAATTATTAATCTGTTGGTTAAAAGGAGACTCTGCTATATGTGCTCATGTTTTTCTTCTGGTCTATATTATAAACATTGTTGCTTCAAACTATTTTCTTCTTTGCTGGAGATATTCTTTGGGCTGACCAATTCTTTTTATCATCTAATTGATCTTTCCATGCAAATTCTTAGTGATAAACTATTTATACTTTCTGCATTTTATTTTCATGGTCAGTCACCCGTACTTGGTAAGGTTGAATATTGAAAGGCTGTTAAAGACCTAAGTTACACATCCCTGTGTATGTACTTATATGTGTTTAAGCCATCTCATGCACCCTTTAATAGCAAGCAATGCTACTATTAAAAGAGTGTATGCATGTATGTATGTGCCAAGTATTTATTGACTTGAAAGTTAAATACAATCTTATTCATTTAATGTGAAGTGCAGAATAATAGGCAAACTACCCTTTTTAGTGGAAGAAGTTTGAAAAAATTTTAGAATCACTCTAATGTTCTATGTTTCAAGGACTACTGGAGGATTGAGCTTCCAGAGGCATTGTTTGTGCTCTTACAGAAGGGGTATCATGTGGAATTGTAGTTAATTAGCTGTCTTGCGGAAGGGTGTCTCTTCATTATGAAGTTGAAAATTACTTGCTGTTGACCCCTTTAGATTGTCTTAGCTTTGTTTACATTGACTTTTATCATATCTGGCCAAGCAGAATAGAATATATGCACTGATATATACTTTATCAAAGATTTGCTTAAAATCTTTTATTTAAGCTATTAGTTCCTACTTCAATTGGATTCTTCTTAAGCAAGCTCTATGTTGGGCTTGCTGAAATAAGGGCAGCACTCTGAAGACCTGACCGAAATCTGAACCTCCTTATTAGGTGTTTAGCTCACATTACTTATAGTGCCTATTTGATCCTTTATGTTGTGACTTCAGCAGATGACATCTTATTCTGTGTATCTAGAAAAATCCTAAACTGTATGTTCTTGGTGTATTTTTTGCAGTTGATGTTCTGACTGATTTAACTAGCCAATCTAATGAATACATAAGTTAAGCCAAGTGAAAACCATTTGCATTAGATGGGAGAATGGTGGACCTAATCCATTCTTGTTGCCATAGTTTTCTTAACATGACCTTGACTTGTTAGTCTCTAAATGTTCGCTCTTGTTTTATTGTTAGTGCACTTAAACTTTTGTTGGCCTTACGCTGACACTTATATGACTTCAGCTATGGTGAAGTTGTTTGGAAAATTTTATCTCCGTGCAGCCGTCCTCTTCTTTCTTTGGATAGCATAACTCAGTTTACCCATTGATACCTAGTTTCCTGTTTACCAAAACAATAAATTATAGTAACACATGAATATTCAACTTCACAAATGCTAGAACTTGTGCTGTTATGGAGATGGAACTCTGTAGTATTGTGGTCATTGCAATCTATAGAATGTAGTTGTAGATGATATGCATTTGAATGTGTGTTTGAGGCTGATATGTAGACTCTGACCCTTGTTCTTTACAATCGTAGAGATCCAAAACTGAGGCCAACATTTGCAGAAATCATGGCTGCTTTAAAGCCATTACAAAAGCCAATAACGAGTGCACAAGTACCTAGATCAACTGTGTCTTAAAGTAGTGCCTATGTCAGCCATGAGGGTTGCAGAAGGCGGAGCAGGCAAAAGAGAAAGCTCAAGACCGAAGCTTCTTCTGGCTTCATTGAATTGCCAACAGTTGGCAGGTTTTGAACTGTTTGGGACAAATTATGAATACACATGATTGAAGATTACACAACATATACTCGGATTTGGGACGATTTGATTCTTTTTGCACACTTGCCTTCTTGTTTTGTTCTGTTTCTTTCTTCTTCTTTTTTTTTCCATTGTTTTTCCTTTTTGGGGGTATCAGTGATGCTGCCATTTTTCATGTTGTGCATTTGTTTGTAAAAAGGAAAAATGAAAGTTGTTGTAATCAATGTTTTGCCTCATTTTGTGTTGGAAGGGGCCAGGGGAGGAGGTTTCCATGTGATAATGTCAACTGAAGAAAGATACAATATCTGAAATCATTGTTAAGCTTTGTACAGTGATCCTAGGCAAGGGAGTCAAAAGTGTAGATTATAATCACTTAATTTTTTTGAACTTAGCAAATAATGTCTACTTGTTAGGACTTTGATGCTTCTGGTGGGATGACCAAGTTGTGGTAAACGTTTGAAGGTGATGACACATTTTGCAGCTTCCAAGCCTTCTATCATGCCATTGTTCACTTGATGGCTGTTTAGAAGGGCCTCTCTCTCTCTTTCTCTCTCTCACTTGAAGGTGCTACATAGATTTAACCTTGATCATTGAGACCAAGAGTTCAGCACTTTACGAATGATCCGTTCAGCACTTTACGAATGGATCATTGGGTCTTGTTCGTTTTCCGGCGAAATCTGACATGTATTCCATTTTCTTGGCCATCTATCCATAACTAGAGCCAAATGATTCCTAATAGAAATGTATATATTGAAAGAAAGAGAGGGGCAATGCCAATAGGCCTAGTGTTTAATATCCTATCAACTCTGTAAGGATAAGGTAGGACCAGCCTTCTCCCCACAAAAGGGAAGAGGATATTTGATATTCCCTCTTCCTGCAGCCAGCCTTGAGCCTTGTATAGCTTTTTAGTTTCTCAACCAAAGATTTTATCAAATCAATGGCAACTTTCTTTAGCTCTCCACCATTTGTGTCTCACCCTCTAACAAGAACTCCCCACTTCTCTTCATCATCCCAAACACCTCCTCCTACTCCGCCACCAACTCCGCCTTCACAACCTCAACCTCCACAGCTAAGCACCACTTCATCCGAGCAGCAACCACCAGCCCCACTGAAAGCGCAGCAGCAAAGGCCGCCGCCTCCTCCTAAACCTGCCACCACGGTTGAAACCACAGACTGGATAGCTTCCTCCTTGACAAGGCGGTTCGGCCTCGGTGCAGGCCTTGCTTGGGCTGGCTTCCTTGCTTTTGGTGTTGTCTCTGAACAGATTAAGACTCGCCTTGAAGTTTCTCAACAAGAAGCAAACACAAGGTATCTTATTCTTAGTTAATTGCCATAAGCTCAGTCTATAATATATTTGCTTGCCCTTTAAAGTTACTTATAATCAATTCAGTTCCAATTACTCTTTGAATTCCCTTTTATCCAAAAGCTTTAAAACTTGTTCCTAACTGACCAAAATTCATGGGTTTGGACAGAGATGTTGAGAAGCAAGAGGAGGTTGTGCTTCCTAATGGGATAAGGTCTATATTCTTCATTGCCCAAATTAGTAA
The DNA here is from genome assembly GCA_001974825.2 of Corchorus olitorius. Lineage (NCBI taxonomy): Eukaryota > Viridiplantae > Streptophyta > Magnoliopsida > Malvales > Malvaceae > Corchorus > Corchorus olitorius. The sequence continues at coordinate 19,479 of AWUE01015931.1, read as the reverse complement.
AACCTTTAATTTAGCATTTATGTAAGGCTAATAATATGAAGTTGAAACAGGTACTATGAGTTGAGAGTTGGGGGAGGGGCTTCACCAAGGAATGGAGACTTGGTGGTGATTGATCTCAAGGGCAAAATTGAAGGCAGTGAGGAAGTTTTTGTGAATACATTTGAAGGAGACAAGAAGCCACTTGCTTTAGTAATGGGGTCAAGGCCTTACAGCAAAGGAATGTGTGAAGGGATAGAATATGTATTGAGATCAATGAAAGCAGGTGGTAAAAGGATAGTCATAGTTCCTCCCAATTTGGGGTTTGGAGAGAATGGTGCAGATTTAGGCTCAGGTGTTCAGATTCCACCATCTGCAACTCTTGAGTACATTGTTGAAGTTGATAAAGTCTCCATTGCACCTGCATAATCATATTCATTTTTTTTTCAAAGAAAGAGTGTCATATAAACTAAATTGCTTGTATCTTTAGTGCACTTGCACAGTTTTATGAGTTGTAATTTTTGTTCCTTGTTAGATCATGAATATCTCATACGCAACCATCAACCGTGTAATCTGATAGTAGATTATTGGACTCGTAATTTTGGTGATCAGGGTTTAAGCCGTGATTACCTAAAATCATATATATGGATGCAAAAAGTGAAAGCAAATTCATCAAGTATGATATAACCAAATGTTTCTATTTGACAGTTTAAAGTGAAGAGGAAGACATTTTATTACTTATTTTGAATCAGAACAAGAAATACTATCCCTTTTTAGAATCATTGAAGCTTTTGACATTTTTTTTTAAATGTTGATCAAGAATCAAAGCAAATTGGCCAAAGAAAATTAAAAAAAAAAAAAAGACTTGTGAAAGCAATTGTCAACCCCTGTACTGTTTTTCCTTTTTATTTTTTTGGCATAATCAAATAAATATTTATTTGAATGTGCATGTATAAATATTTATTTTTTAGAATGAATGTGCATGTATAATAAATATTTCAAAGTAAAAGCATAGAATGAAGTCAAAAGTAAATTAAATGGCTGAATTGATTTAGAGTGAACCTACTAACTAAAGGGATTCTTTAGGACAATTTGAGAGGCTCCATGTCCAACGGTAAAAGATCAAACACAACTAAAGGCCCACGTCCCAAACTTTTGGGAGCATGTTTTGTTTTCAAGAGAAACATGTTCACCTTTGTTTAAAGTTAAACCCAAGTTTTTTCTTTGAAAAATCTTTGTTCCTAACGAAACGAACGATGTCTTGTGGGGAACAAAAGGAAAATTCAAAATTATTGCAACTTTGAACCAAATTGCGCAAGCCTTATTGAATTATTCAAATATATTTCCATATATCACAAAGAAGCAACGGTGTTCAACTCACAGCCACAAACAAACGCCCAAACTGCCCGCTCAGCTCACACTTTATCTTACCCTTTTGTTTAAAAGTAGACAGAAACAACGAACCAAACCCATATCTTTAATCAAACAGGGGATAACCAAAAACCCAACACACTCAATTATCCTGCAAAATGGCAACTGTTTTGGATTCCCATTTCTTAGCTCTAACTGCAATTGTAACTGTATGTTATTATCAACCTTCTCCTTCTTTTTTTTTTTTTTTAAAAAAAAAATTCTGGAATTTGTTATATGATTCTTAGTTTGCTGTTTTATGCAGGTGGGATATCAGTTGTTTTTCTTCATAATCACTGCTCTTCTCAAGTTTGATAAAGTTACTGACTTTGCAGGTACATAATCCATACAGCAATTCATAGAATTCTTCATATGCAAAATAGCTCTTTGGGTTCATTTTACTAGTTATGTAATGTAAGGATATATATATATATTCTTTTTTCTTTTGCTTTTGTTCAGGAAGCACGAATTTCGTTATAATTGCTGTGTTGACTCTGGTAATAAAAGGGTCATGGCATTTTCGACAGGTAATTGCTAATCTCTCTTTGAACTTCAATTATGAAAATCAGAAAATGCATTGGCAAAGAAATTACATGAAATCCTTGACAATGAAAAAGTATGTGTGAAATATAGAAACTTGAGTGTACCTATGCTAGGATTCTGATATGATAGTAATAATTCAACTGATAACAGATCCTTCTTGGGAATGCATATCTTAGTTTAAGATATTGCTGCTCTGTTTCTTTCCCTATAGTTTCTGTCACAAGCTATGGGCTACATTTCATGCATTGAAATTCATTATTTTTTTTCCTTTTTCAAGGAAATTCTATTTGATGGATCTCATTTTTTTTTCAATAATAATAATATCAAATGCATAGAGTGGAAATAAACAGTTTGTTGGAGCTTTCATACTTCAATCTATTTTGGAGGAGAGAAAAAAAAAAATCAAATTTGCTTTTTGTCGTTTACTTGGGTGGAGTGCTATACTGCTAGCAATTTGAATTAAGTATGCTTTCATATCATTATCCAAATCCTTAAACCTAATTTCTTGCAGTCACACTTTGTATTAAGTTGTTTGCTTATTCACTAGAGGAAACTTAACAGTATTTTAATGATAGGAACATACGTAATTCAGTTGTACATTTCATTACATTTTCCTTTTCACTTATTTTCTTGTGTGTGTTTGTGTGTTTTCTAAGAAAATGAAAATAGACAAAAACTTGTGTAATTCTGTATTTCTCAGCCTGGAATTATGTTCTGTAGATATATTTTCCCAATGAGTGATTTTGGATTCTTCTTTTTTCAGGTTGTCTTGACATTACTTGTAGTGATATGGGGTCTTCGTTTGGGACTATTTCTATTGATGAGGTATTGAGTATGAAATTTTTGAAAACACTCTTCTTATATTTCTTTCTTTTGTGTATTTGATGATTTAATTTTTTGATTACTAGATGATACGAGATTCTTTGAGTGAGTGAGTGATGATGCAACATTTTATATGCATTCATCCTCAGTTATCATCTTTGCAATCTGTTATATCCTTTTTCTGATTAGCTGCATGAAGCTTTTTCCCAAGACGCACTTGGGTTAACTTATGAGCTTTTCCACTCTTGAACTCTATTTAGGGCCTCTTGTCAAGTTGAAGTCCAAAATGAGATTGGTTGATCATAGACATCCAGTTCCAACCAGTTATTGGAACTGGATGTACTGTCTAAGTCATATATCTTACTAATGATAGCTTGACTTTCATCATTTTTCTGAAATTTTATTTGTTTATGCAAGATGCCTCATTTTGTATGATTTATATAGAAGTTACACTTGATAAATGATGAGATTACTGTTACATTATTTTTCGGTTCCTGAGGGCTTGACTGTCTACAGACCTAATGTATATAGGGCTGTGGTTGGGTTATCATAAATTGCATAATGCCTCGAGCATTGAAGAGTCCCTTTCATAAGGACTAGGCACTTACTTGGCATGCCACTTGAAGCAGCCAATGTTTTATATTGTCTTTCTATCTTAGGGTACTTGTCGCTAATCATGCTTATATGACATTCTTTCAAACAGAATTTTGCAATGGGGTGAGGATCGACGTTTTGATGAAATGCGCACTAATTTGGGGAGATTAGCTATATTCTGGATATTCCAGGTTTCTTATCTTTGGTTTATATTATCCTTTGGGTCAAGATGCTATTTCTTTGCTGTTTTTGCGGTGAGGTTTTATAAATTTTAATGTAGCCTAATCTTTGCACGCATTGCAGGCTGTTTGGGTGTGGACTGTGAGTTTACCTGTAACAGTGGTTAATGGAAGTGACAGAGATGCACCTGTTCAGGCCGCGGATATTATAGGGTGGATTATTTGGTCTGTGGGTATCTCTGTTGAAGCTACTGCTGATCAGCAAAAACTTTATTTCAAGAATGCTCCAGAAAACAGAGGAACATGGTGCAACATTGGATTATGGAAATATTCTCGCCATCCAAACTACTTTGGTGAGGTGAGCATCATAACTTTTAAATGTCACCATTAATGTGCAAGAAAGAAACTTTTGAATTTCTTATACATCCGATTTCATTACTCCCTGGATTAAACTAGCCAATGGTGCTTGATTAGTTATTGGTGTCACAAATGTTTGCTGATTATGTGGATACTTGTATCTTATTAGCTGCTGCCACCAATGCTGCCTATAATTAGATTCATATTTCCTGGATCAACCACGTGATTATGAAGTTTAGAAGAAAGTAGGTTCATCTAGGTTTTTCTGGTCTACAGGTTTGCTATAACCATATGCATGTTATAGACCTCTATGCTGGAACAATGCTGGGTGTCCTAAACCTTGTTGCATACCATTAGTAAAAAATGCTGGAATGATATTTGCTTTTCTGTCAACACCATTACTAACTTTAATATTCCCCATATTTTAGGAACAGACTTAAATCCCCATTTGTGCTATCTGTATCATGCATAATACATCTTTGACTGTAGGTTGTAACAGTTTGATTTCTTGGTGCTGAAACCTCACAACAGTAGAGCCACTGGAACTTTGATTTTGCTTGCTTGATTCTCTAAATTATTTTTTTAACAACTACCGTGCCCAGATTTTTCTTTGGTGGGGAGTTTTCGTGGCCTCTTCTCCTGTACTAGAAGGTCTTGAATGGCTTGTCATTTTTGGGCCTATCTTTCTGACACTGCTACTTCTCTTTGTTAGTGGCATACCATTGCTTGAGGTTTGTTCTCCTTGCTTCACATTCTCTATTATAAGATTTTGCCGCAATTTTTGCAAGATGCTGATTTTATATTACATTCCTTCTTTGGACTCAGGAGTCGGCAGACAAGAAGTTCGGTAATGTGGCTGCATATAGGACTTACAAGAAAACAACTAGGTTAGTCATATTTTAAACCACTACTTTTAGTCTCTTGAAATATAAACTTGAGTCACAGATGACATGGTCTAACCTGTTCTGATTTCAGCCCTCTAATTCCACTGCCACCAGCAGTATATGGAAACCTGCCCGTATGGTTCAAAGCGGCATTCCTCTTTGAATTTCCTTTCTACAGTCGTAATTTTCCACAGGGAGAGGTAAACTGGTGAGACTATATCTAATCTTTTCTGAAAATGCTTAGCTTTGGGATGTTATTCAAATCCTAAACCTATTTTCCACTAGTAAGTTTGTCTATTTTCTTGTTTCTCTCTGGCAAGAAAGTTGTTGGCTGGAATTTAACATTGATATCTGAAACTCTTGGGGGTTCATATATAGAATAAGATGCTATATTTTGTATGTAATTTTATCCAAGCAAGCCATTGTAGTTGTCCCATGAAATAAACTAATATCCGGATGGTATTTTCAGCCTTGCCGGATCCTGAGTTACTCGTTTGCCAACTCCTTTCCTCTCTCTTAAACATTGGAATGGATTGAAAACCATATAGCTGTTTCACATCTCCAACCTTCATTCCATCTAAAAAGATTCAGAAAGCTTCCCTGCTCCCTCTCCCTGGAAATGTTCCAATCTCGAACCAAATAAACGGAAAAACGAATTAAAATTAAAAAATTGGTAATCTTATAATGGTATATGATGTTTTATAGATTACACTATTGATTGAAGAAGTTTATTTATGTCATTTACTTTTTCTGCAAGGTGTAGAACAAGCCAAGAAGAGACTAAGGATGAACTGAAGATTGGTTAGCAGTTCCTCATTCTTTGGATGTGCTGGGGTTTACAGTGGACTGAAGATGAGATATTGTCTTTGTGATTTTGTTCACTTTGTGTAGCATATCAATATATAGTTTGTCTTGAACAAAAAAAAAATATATATATATATATATAGTTTGTCATATAGAGTAAATGCAAATATCTGAAACTAATTTAGTTTTTGTTGCAGCAACGTAAGTTCATTCTCATGGGCATGTATATTGGATTTTTTTGATTTGGTTAATTGATTGCTAATGATGTTCAAATTAGACCTTAATTCATGTTGTCTCGTTGAAGATATTAACTATTAAGAGTTACCATGTTCAAACATGAACAAGACTTGATTAGCTAGGCCTAGTTTCGCATTGAAGTTGTGGTTTGAAAAAGCTCGGGCTTGGGAGAAGTGCTTTTGAAAAGTATTTTTTAAAATGACGGTAGAAAAATGTAACTAATGTTTGATATTGTTGTGAAAAAGTGTGGTAGAAGGATAAAATGTCTAAAATGGATATATTACTTAAAAACAAAAAAGAAAATAATTAAGAGATTTTAGTTATTTAATGTCCAAATGCACTTTTAAAACGCAAAAACACCTACAGATTAGTTTTTAGGTTGGCTTGGCTTTTGCGGTCAAAACAAACCAAGATTTATTTAGCATTGCTTTTGAGGTGAAAAACAATTTTTTCATCTCCAAATGCAACGCCAAACCAGGCCAATTGTGTCAAGATTCTACACACATTCTGACTCAGTTCCATCTACTCCACATGTTGGTTCTTATTGTATCGCCGTTTCGAGTAACTCTGGAGGAATCTGTGGCAAAGATGGAGATATTGGTGGAGTTGAACAAATCAAGATTGGTAAAGTTGAGTTTCCTGTTGATTATTCTGACGCTCCTTCGACGAGTGGTGCAATGAATTTGATAGCAGATGAGGAGAAACAATAAGAAGATTTTAGCTTGCTTAATGGTTCAGATTCGAGTGAAGAACATCCCATGGATGAATGAATTATGCAGATTTCTCATCTCAACAAAAGCTTTAGGACAAGCAAGTTTAACACAGAACTAACAATAAACATCCTAAACTGGAAAAACATTTAACACCATCTTATGTCTGAAAGAATCAATGTTGGCTCTTAAAAGGCCATCTTAAACTTAGAATTGAATTATAGAAACAGAAGAGCAAAAAGGTTCAACGAATTTTTCCTCCTTTTTTTTTTTTGTTGTTGCTTATAGAGAACCAAAGTCCGTATAAACATGTAGTATATATGAACCCATACTTCCTAATGATTGAGTTTGTGATTCGTAGGGGAAAAACAGACTGCACAACAAAATTACACCCTACATACATTAACATAGACCTCTCAAAAGTTGAGATCAAGAAACACGTTATATTGCAAATTATACACCTCCAGTTTTGTTGATGTTTTCCAAAGACACAACAGCACCAGATCTTTCCTCAACTGTTGCATGGGAATGAGACATTAGAATATATATGACCCAAAAGTGCAGACACACGAGGTAGACGACCGACCAAAGTTTTGCTGTTGCATTCCTTCTTAAAAATATTGCACCAGCCACAAAAATGGCATCCAACTGCCAGAGCAATGAATTAAGTTGCCGTCTGCCAGAACGGATTTTGTCCTCAAGCATAGGCTTGAACTTCGAGTCAGGAAGATTCCATGTTCCCGATTCTATATCACTTGACGAAGCATCACTTATGTTCATGGACTTGCCCTCATCCAGCATTCTTGAAACCGCCTAAACAAGATCACAAGTTTAAATTACAAGATATATTCTTTAGCTGTGAAATATTATAATGTTAAATCGTTCATAAAATTTGTACCTCAATCCTGAACAATAGCGTTGCCTTCTCTGAGGAGAGAGACTCAACCTGCACAAACCAACAGAGTGATAGAATGAGTCTTTACAAGAACCATTGGTATTTGATCCATTAAGGAGCATAAAACATGACATGAAGTAATCTTTAGTATCAATTTTTTTTGTTCACGATATTTCAATTCATACTTGATTGTTTGTCTGCTACTATTTCAGAAAAACTAGTCACAGGCATGGCATACAAAGATGAAAAAGATTATGCTATTTGTGCAATAAACCAGGGGAACTGGAACCAAGTGTAAATCCATAAATAGATTGGAGAAAGTATGTTTACTTTCCCTTGATTCATACCTCGAAGCTTAAAGCTGAAAAAATAACACACAATTATATCACCTGGAGGTTTTTTTAAGGTTCAGTCTTAACCCTTGCAGTTAAAGTGCCTAATGACTGAATAGACAGGAAAAGACAGATATGATATTGGCTAAGCCAGAATCATTCACATGTATAATGTTTCACAACAAACCTGGGCTTGTTTCTGAATTAAATGATCAGTCAGCTGTCCAAGCCTTCGCTTCAGCTCAACTTCCACTTCTGTTGGGTCCTCCATCTCTTTCCTCGTCAATTCAATGCTTGCTTCCAGTTGTCTTGCCTGTTTGTAACAAGTGATTTAAATTGACATATAAAACCTAAAGCTTCATTTATACTGCCAGACAAGGTTGGAATACTAGAAAATCCTACTACATATTCTATCTGATTGACTTTGTTTTTTGTCACTCTTATGAATATTAGTTTTAGTACCTTCCAATTAACAACCGGTAGCAAGCCGATCTATATTCTTTACATACACAACCTAAGATCACATTCCTTCCTGCATCTCTTAAGTTTCAACAACTGTTCCAACTTATAGATCTAATCAGTAAGCCAAGGTCAAAGTTAATGGTGAATTCTAATTTTATACAAGTTGTCAGCTCATTGCAAACTTTATAGAACATTGGGTGTTGGTATGAATGAATACTTAATTACGTATACAGAGAGGAAAGCTAACCTTGTCTTGCAGTTGAGCAATTTTATCAGTGACGAGAGAGTACTCTGCCTCAAGGATTTCCCGTTCAAATTCAATTCCCTTTGAAGCTGCTAACTGCATTTTAAAATGAAAAGATTATAGAAAAAGATAATGCTAAAGACCAGTTAGCACAAAGTACTTTTGCTGAAAAGCCAAATTATAGCAGTCTCCTAGTCATTATCTATAGACCACCATGATATGAGAAACTGTGTCACTCACTTGGTTCAGATAAGTTCCACTCTGGTTATTATTGGTGATCCTCCTCCTGAGTTCTACAAGGCAAGAAAAACAGTAACTGTCACTTGTAAATTCATATGAAAATAAGCTAGGCAAGGTTCTTTTCATTCTTTATTCCTGCATTCATCTAAGGAAAGTACTTTAATTTCTTTTCTTCTTCTCTATCCTCTTTTATATGGATTAAGGTAGGAAGGGAGAGAAAGTTCTCCCACAATCTTTAGAACACCATAATCAGATAAAATTATAGATAGATACCTTCATGGGCTGCTTCTTTCAACTCAATTTGTTGTCGGATATCTGCTACCTGGTTGATCTGGTCCAAAAAGAAAAAACTTAATGAGCAGCATATATAAGATTATGAAAGGATAGGGTTCAGAAAAGCTTTCATTTTGATGTTAGTTATGTCTAGAATCTGTCTATTCAATCTGGATTTGTGAATTAGTAAATTGCTCAGAAAATTGTGTATGAAGTAAGAACCAAGCCCATAGAGTGGACATTGCTAAGTAAATTCTATTACTCTGAAAATAAACTTGATAGGTTTCCTGAATAAACAACAATAGTAGGACGGTACCAAAAAAACAGCGTTAATGCTCTTTGAGTGTTTATTAGGTTCTCTCTATCCTTTAGCCTAAAATGGATTAGAAACCACGTTCCCAGAAACTAATGACACACTGCATGTAGAACAGAAAGCTTTTCCAAACAAAAGATAATGAAAAATGGGGATAGATGCGACTGGACAGTTGATATTAGAATTTTATCATACCTCTACTTCAAGTTTCTTCTGTGCAGTAGCAAGTGATCTTGCAAGATCAGCATTTGTGGTCTGCAATTATTAGTGGTGTTTAGAAAAATAGAATTTCCAGCCAAATGCAATTAACCAACAAAACATATAAAGAAAACTGTCTACGAAAATTTGAAGTGGCTATTTTGAACGCATTGTTGCAGCACCTCTAGCTTAGCCAAACGCTGGAGTGCTTCCATTCTAGTATTATTATGTTTCTGCTTTTCTAGTTCAACAGCTTCCATCATTTCCATCGTAGTTGTCTGCAGCTCTGAAGCCTGATGCAAGTAAGAAGATAACAAGCCATTAGTGCAAAGCAGAAGACAACTCTGCTGCAGAACAAGGGAGGGAAAAGGAGATAAACAGAGAATAAGGGAAAATAAGGGAGAAAGTGAGAGAAACAGATATTGGTAGATAAATAAAACAAGGGATGAAAATCAGAGAAAGGATAAAAAGTAGGGATGAAAAAAACACTCAATCTCAATATCCTTAAACATAATTTACTAGAAATCAAAATGACATGTACTTATAGACTGCTCCCTAAACCCAAAAATAAATATGCAATGCCAAATATAGATCTTCACCTCTAATGTTTTATAATAGAAAAAAATAATAATAAAGCAAATCAATAACATAATTAGATATGTTGATACACATCAAACTATCCAACATCAACTTTGTAGCCTTCCAGAACCATTGCAAGCATAAACATGTATAAGAAAAATAGAACATATAGCATTTAGATGTAGTTAAGGTGTAGCTGCTGATCATAAAGAAAAGGAAGAGGGGAAAGAAGATTGCAGCAATGGCTATGCTCTTTCCAATTCAAATCAAATAATGATGCATGAGTGCAAACACTATTCTGGACTTTTTCCATCCTTTTGTACATTAATATATTTATTTGTGTCAAGTGCAGCTTTCACTCAACAGTTAATGGAGAAGAGGCAGATTCAGATAAGGCATAATGCTCAACATTTCTTATGCCCTTATATACAGAAGAAAAGTGGATGGTTAAAGAGACCAGGGGCTTAGAGTGCGGAAGGGTGCGGGGAATGCTGGGTAAGTCTATACTCTACAGAAGTCATACATTATATGTAATTTATGGGAATCCTGCAGCATAATTTGTTGTTTTGCACATTGTACACCTACCCTCATCCCTAGCCACCCAACCCCCTCGGAAACAAATCAACCAATACATTATGTTTTTCCAGTGAAATGAGCAAATATCTTGGTAACATGTTCAATTCCAGAGTACATAATCGGAAATCTTGAGATATGCAAGTAAAGAAAATACCCATGGTCAGAACAGAATATGACCTTATAAACCTCAAAAAAATGTAGAAAACTGGAATGAATCCATGCATGCATGTATTATTGTAAAAAAAGCCATGTAATATTACCTCTTGTGCTTGTTGTTTGGCTCGTTCCTCAAGTATTTTCTCTAAACTCTGCTTCTCTCCCTCCAACCGGGCAACCATATTCTCTCGTTCTTTGATGGCCTCCACAGCTTTCGCTGCTGCTCGCTCGGCCAACATTCTCTCCTTCCTCTTTCTCCTTTCCTCCCTCTCACGTTCACTTTCAGAGTCAGATGTTGAACCAGAATCTGAATCTGAATCTGAGCTTCCATCACTTGTTGACTGTGAGCCCGTTTTTACATCATCAGCAACTGAACTTCTCGAGGCACTTATGGATTTGGATTTCCCGCGTACAGCAGTTCTTAACTGATCATTAGCATTTGCCGTTCCTATCTTCACATCAGGTCCCCTATCAACTTTTCCCAATTCCAACAACTTCTCAAAAGAATGCTTCTTGTTTTGTAACTGTGAAAACCCTTCCACATCAGATGAAAGGTCTTTAGATTCCAACTGCCAACCATTTTCTTCATTCAAGTTTGCAGCAGTGTCCTCCCGATCCAACTCCAAGCCTTCCACATTCTTACCATCATTCTGTATATCAACACTAGAAGGCCTACCTGAAGAGCTAGATTCCTCACCATCGCTTGGCTTCCCATTCAATTTATTTCCTAAACCAATATCCGATCTCTTCGCAGACTTAACCACATTAACATTACTCTTCTGATTCTTCTTGCCTTCCAGTACTGACAAATTTGATCCTAAACTCCCTTTCTTCCTACTAGCATCTCTCCTCAAGCCCCGAACCCCAGACACCCCATTGCTACGGTTATTCCCCGTAGAACTTGTTCCCTGACCCGGCGTACTTAGAAGTTCAGTCCAATCACTATCTGTAAGCGTAGACTTAGGTTTTGATGGAGGTTTCGAGCTCCAAACCTCTTTGTCCCGATTCGAGACATTAACTGAATCATTATTACTATTAACATTATTAGACAAGTTAGCATTACGATCACTGAACAATTTGCCTTGAAAATCATTATTTTCTTGTGATTTCTTTTTTAACTGATCCTTTAAAGACACAACTCCGCCAGTTTTCGTTGGAGTATCCAATTTCACCTCGTCGGCCGATGGCTTCTCATTCTTCTTAAGCGACTCCGCCGCTTGCTGATCGATCTGAGCCGTCCATCACATAATTCAGTTATGACTACTCTAAATGAAACAAATAATTTCTAACAAATATATGAACAAATCAATTACATGAAACCAAATTGAATAAATTCACAATGCTCACTACATTAACCCTAGAGAAAATCACGAAACTAAAATAAATAGAATTCAAAAAAAGAAAATAAACAAAATTACTAATAGGAAGGGAAAATTACCTGTTGAAGGAGACTTTCAGCAACTTTGAGCTTGGAGGAGATCCAATTTGCCATTACAACTTTATTTCCTTTTTATTTAATTTTTAATCAGCGCATTTTAGTTGCTTTATAAATTTAATTTAAATTGGTTGTGGAAAAAAAAATTGAGTTGCAGAGAAGTGGAAGGACGAGGGAGGAGGAGGAAGGAAGAGATTTAGAGGGGTAGTGCAAAAGTGACAGCTTGGTGGTGAACGGGGGTGACTGCTGAAGCACAGAGATGGAGGAATAGTGTGGGACCGAAGTTTGGGAGATCTAACGGCTATCAAGGGTTAGTTTGATAGAAGGGCGTCTGTGACGGGTATGAAGGTCACAGCTGATGTGGAAAGGTTTTTTTTTTTTGTTTATGGAAAGGTTAATTGCACGTGAAAACTACAGGCCAGTGACACATCACACGTGCTTGACTGTGACTGACTGACCAACAGCACCGGGCTTTCAAAAGAGTTATCTCAAATGCTATGGCCCAACTCCTCTTCTTCTATTGTGGCTGTTTGAAATTTCCACCACTAATCTAAAGCCCAAATCCATCACTATCTTTTTCTATGTCATAAAAATGGGTTTTGCTAAATACCGCCCCATTTTTACTTGTCACCGCCCCCCCTTTGACGGTTTTGCCCTTTGCTTTATTTTCAAAATTTCAAATCCTCTGCAATCTTCAAGAACGCTCAAGAACATTTCTAATCTTCAAGAACGCTAAATAACGTGGAATAACCAAGAATTCCGGAAATGGATTCGCCATCGAACGAAAATTTATAATTAATAAACAAAAAAATAAAAAATAACCGATGCCGCCCCAGGAGGGCGGCACCACCATGGTCATGCCGCCCCAGGAGGGCGGCACCAGTTATTTTTTTATTTTTTAATTATTAATTATAAATTTTCGTTTGAATCCATTCCCGGAGTTCTTGGTTATTCCACGTTCTTTAACGTTCTTGAAGATTAGAAATGTTCTTGAGCGTTCTTGAAATTAGAAAGTTTGAAGAAAATATGAAGAAAGGGCAAAAGTGTAAAAAGGGGGGCGGTGATAAGTAAAAAGGGGGTGGTGTTTAGCAATCCAGGTGTTATATATGCGTTTGAGGACTTTGTAATAGAGGTGCCCCTGTGTTATATATGTGTTTGGGGACTTTGTAATAGATGCCTCTGTGTTATATATGTGTTTGAGGACTTTGGAATAGAGATGCCCCTGTGTTATATATGTGTCTAGGGACTTTTGGTTATTGTGTAAAAGAGAGGTGGGCTTTTATATGGTACTTGTGGCTCATTTACCCAATATTTGTGTATGTGTTTAGTTGGGCCAAAGAAAAAAATAGAGATGGATAAGAGATAGATTGGCCCAACCTTTGAGTGTATGTGGAGAGGATTTGGTGGACTTGAGCCTTCCCGGTTTTGGCCCCTAACATTTAGCCCCCTTTGAGTGAGAGTTTCTTGTTGCAGCAGGAACTTGAATCTCAAATCCTCCATGGGCCAAAAATCGACCCGAACCGCCATGCCCTTCTGGTGGGGACGCAATTTTGAATTAGGCGGGTATCTGCAGCACGTGATAGGCTGTATTGCACCCATTTGTTGTAGACTCCTCTTTTCAAAGGCCTATCGGCAGAGAGGTCTTTTTGATTCTGCACTTTGAGCTCCGAATGTGATAGTCTGCTTCGAGCTTTACATTGGATTATTCCCTCGATTGTAAGTTGTTTTGTCGCAGGTGTCACGGTGCCCGATTTGCTATCACTCTGCTACAAGGGACATTCTGTTGTGGCAAGATTTTGCAGCAACGTCTTCCTGCTGTGATTGTTGTTGGTAAGATTTCTTGCCACTCATGTGTAGTGAATATTGCAAGACTTGCTTAAATTGTCTTCTTTGTTGATGAGTTGGAGTATGTAATGATAGTTGTGGAAGACTTTCTTGGAATCGTCTCTTGGTTCTGCTGTAATGTGACAATGATGTCCGAAGATGTTTTGCCTTCTTGGATTGTGGCAAATACAAATGTGAGGAAGAACAAAGATTGTAGACTCCCTTTGTTGATATGTTGATATGAGTGCATCAAAGGACCGAGATGGGCGAGGTCTGGTCTTGATGTCAGCTAAGTGTGTAAGATGGCTATATTATGTGTGAGCCAAATTGGATGTAAAGAGCTGTGCGAGGGCTGTGAAAGATGCCCCGATATCACCGCATTTCACCCATTAAAGTGAAAGGGACTGCACAAGAAGCTTGCCTCCCGAAGGGTCTCCTTCCGAAAACAACCCGCAATCACAGTAGAAGTAGAACCATGGAGATCTGCCAAGTGGAAAATGTCTCACCGTTGGTTCGAAAGTCAGGAGAGCCACTCCCATTTGTGTGTGTGAAGTACCGCCGGGATGCTGTGTGTGATAAGCTAATGCCCTGGGGATTAAGGATTGCGCGAAGGACTGCCAATGTGGGAACTGCCTCGGCTACAATCGCAATGAGGGAGATAATCACATAAGGATTGTGCGAAGGACTGCCAAATGTGGGAACTGCCTCGGCTACAATCGCAATATGGAAGATTATCATGTAAGGATTGTGTGAAGGACTGCCAAATGTTGGAACTGCCTCTGCTACAACCGCAATACGGAAGATAATCACATAAGGATTGTGCGAAGGACTGCCAAATGTGGGAACTGCCTCGGCTACAACCGTAATATGGAAGATTATCCCGTAAGGATTGTGCGAAGGACTGCCAAATGTGGGAACTGCCTCGGCTACAATCGCAATGAAGAAGAGGACCATGTGATGGGTTGTGATGAATGTGGCTGCCATGCCATGGTCGTTGAGTGATGAGAAGATAGCCATGTATAAATTCCTTTGACTGATTTCTCATGCCAGAAATTTGATGCTTGAATCCTTCTTAGCTTGGTAAATGATCTTCAAGATTGTGACTGCAGTATTTGCAAATTGTTGAAGCTTTTGATTATCTGGAAGAATTGAAGTTGTGATTGGGCTTCTTTGACTTATGAAGTTTTCGTTGTTGAAGCCCCCAAGTATGACATAGCCCCCAAGCATTAAATGATGAAGGAATTGCTGGAGCCCGAATGTTGAATGATGAAAGGGGTTGCCGGAGCCCCCAAATGTTGAATTGGGAAGGATCTTTAATCTTCAGAAGTGCATAAGTAACCTTCCTCTGTAGCAGAGTTAGGACTACCGCAGGGATAAGTATCAAGTATCCCCTTGCACTGCCGCTGGGCTAAGTAGCTTGGATCTTCTGTTCTTGCCATAGGTTTTGCTGCTCCATGGAATCTTGATTGGAACACCTCTTTACGCGACCTTGCATGACGTGGATGGGTCAAGGAAATTGAGGTGAAATCATGACAAATTTTGTTTCCCATCGCTGTTGGCAAGCTTGAGATTTTCTTCCAGAATGATAGTGTCGCACGGCATGAACCATGTTGCATGTGCGTTTCCAAGTATTGAATTCTCCAAATAGAAAGCTCTGAGAATGTGTGTTTGTTGATGGAGAAGAATAAGACTCATTTGAGAAAGAGTATCGCTGGATTTGCGTCTTCTTATAATGTAGGATTTTGCTTTCCTGCCGCGAGGAGATCAGAATCTCGCTATAGACTGAAAGTGGAGTACTGCACCTTGTTGTAGGGAGACCACAAGGCTGGACTTGAAAGCAGATGCTTGCAAATGCTTTCATTGTTGCCTGTGAGCTTGAATAGTGTGGCAGGATGCTTTCTTTGCAACAAGATGGTGCTTGACTGCTTTTCCTGCGGCATGATGGTGCTTGACTTGCGACAGGATGAGATAAGGAAATTTTGTTTTCCTTCAATTGTGAAGAATGCTGGCGCAATTTAAGGCTTCAGTATTTTGCTCAATGATGTGTGAACGATCAATTTGAAGGTGGCGCCAAGAGCCACCGCATGGCATGTGAGCTTTGACTTTCGAGGGATTGAACTTCATCTTTCTCGTCCTGCAGTAGTGATCAGACCAAAATCATACACCTTTTTATTAGCCTTTTCATATGCTTTTTGAGTGTTTTATGCTTGATTATGCCTTATATTGGTTATAATTGTGTTCATAGGTGTTGACAAGAAGAAAAGTGCAAAATCATCAATTTTGTACCTTTATAGAGCCTTTTTGGATGATTTATGACACAAATATTTTCCAAGGAAGATTTGGATGAAGAATGGAGCCATCATGTTCGTGATTGAAGAGCTTGAAGAGTCAATCTTATGCTTATCAAAGTCATAAAGTCGATTGCTTGGTGTTTTCAAGGCAATGGAGCAAAGACAAGTTCAAGGCAAGAAGACATGTCAAGGTGATGAGCTAAGACACAGCCCATCTGGGTGATCAGGCGAAACACATGGGTCTTCAGACAAACCATGTGGGCACCCAGCTGGAGTCGTGACACTGCCCACCTAAGTTCTCAAGCAAACCACATGGGTGCTCAAGGAAACCATGTGGGCGCCCAGGTGGAGTCGGGGTCCTTGTCCCGTGCGCGCCCAGCAGCCAACGTCGACACTCCCATGTCACTTCCTCTTGAAGTTACTTCAATACTTTCCAGATTTGGCGACAGTTCGGGAAAACAACCATAACTTTTGATCCAGAGCTCCAAATGAGGCGTATGAAGATGCGTTGGAAAGCTAACTCCAAGAGCTAAAACTTTCATGTTTTGGTCGAAGCCCAGATTTGACGTTTACATGGACGAAAATGCCCTTGAAGTCTGTGGACAGAATCTGTTTTGGGCCTGACTTGCGTTTTTGATCAATTGAGCCCATATAATCTATTTGGGTCAGCTTGAAGATATGAAAAACAGCCCAGAACGTCCCTAGGGTTAGTTTAAGTCAGCTATAACTCTAGATTAAACCCTAGGCAGCCCCTTATATAAACCCTCTTATCCTAGAAACCCTAGACACATAGAATAGATTTTCTCTCAACTTATACAATCTGCGGTTTTGTAGAGGAGGCCGCTGCCTCCCTCTTCTCTTCTTATTTTCGTTGTAAGTTTTCCACCTCTGGAAACAATCCATGAGTAGGTAAACTCTTATACTTCTTTTCCTTAGGTATTTTTGATCAATGAATCTATGGTGAGACTTTTGTTCTTAATAATTTGATTTTTCTGTTTGAATATGTTTCTTATCCCTATCCTTCATCTTATGTGTTCATATTTTGATTGATTTGGTGCGCAACTTATCTTGAGATTTATGAATGCTATAGTTAGATTCAAGTTGGCTTGAGTCAAGCTAATGTTGGTCCAAGTGACAATTGTTAATTCTAGGAGTCCTAGGTTCAATGGGATTATCAAACCTTGTTGAAATCTATAGGCCGAGATGGTAATAGATGTAGATAAGTTTGGTATTGATTTATCATGCATGTGGAAAAGAATAATCTTAATGCTTATTCTAGGAAGGGCTTGGAACCCGGATCAGAATATTAGAGGTTAGTTTTAGCGAGATGCGGATTAATCTTATTAGCATGTTGGAATTAGCATTACGTCTTGTTCCTATACATATTATTCAAGTGGAGTTGTTTAAGATGTTAAGAGGATTACTTTATTCCAATGAAAATTGATGTCTACGTCTTAGGCTATATACCGATTTGGGGTAATTTATGATTCTTAATTGATTGCAATTTAAGTCAAATTCATGTCTTATGTCCATAATCCATGATTTATTAGATCAAAATAATTACCTAAAGGAGAAGAAGTATGTTTTTAATTCATTGTTTTTCTCAAACTATTTTCTTAATCTCTAGTTTTATTCTATTTTATTGTTTTCTAATTTAATTTGCCTATTTTGAAAAAACCCATAAAAATCCCCTTTGGTAAGACTTTCTTTAGTGTAATTTGGATTTAATTTGTTTCCACCTTCTCTGTGGGATTCGACCCCTACTTGCCCTAGCTATTAGTTATTGGTTTGTGGGGATTTATCTTGTGATTTGATCAATGACCAATCACAATTTTGGCGCCGTTGCCGGGGAAGGAAGGAAGCAACAAGAAGATTGAAGACAAATTACTACCTAAGAATTTCTTACCCTTATCTTTTTATTTTTCGTTCTTTTTCTTTTTCTTTTATTTTTGTTTATTTTTCTTAGTTACTTTTAATTGTTGAATTTTTCGTTTAAGTTTTTTCTAGGAGTTGTATGCCAAATACAAGGAGTAGTGGTACTAAAAACTTGGAATTCAATCCTGAGCCTGAACGTACATTCTTTACACTAAGGAGGGAGAATTTAACTCGAGAACAAGGAGGAGATTCGTCAACACCAAGTTCTCAAGCTAGCTCTCCACGTTCCACCACTTCTTCTTCAACTTTGGAACCACAACCCCCAAGAGAAGACATGGCCGAAAGAGACAACAATGCTAGGACTTTGAGGGAACTTGCTGCCCCAAACGTGGCTACTCAGCGCTTAGCAATTCAATATCCAACCAATGAAGAAAACTTTGAGATCAAGTCCGGATTCATTCAGTTATTGCCAAAATTCCATGGTATGCCTGGAGAAGATCCACACCGACATCTCACTGATTTTCAAGTTGTTTGTTCATCCATGAAGATGCAAGGTATTTCTGAGGAGCAATTCAAACTTAGAACTTTTCCTTTTACCCTTATGAATCGTGCAAAGGATTGGTTGTACTACATGCCTAGTGGTTCAATTACTTCTTGGACGAGCCTTAAGAAGATGTTTTTGGAAAAAAATTTTCCCGCTCATAAAGTATCAAGCATAAGAAAGGAGATAAGTGGAATTAAGCAAGCCCAAGGCGAGACAATGTACGCGTTTTGGGAACGTTTCAAGAGATTGTGCTCAAGTTGTCCAAATCATCAGATCCCTGAACAATTGCTAATTCAGTACTTCTATGAAGGTTTACTCCCATTTGATAGATCTTCTATAGACTCTGCAAGTGGAGGAGCTTTCATTGACAAAACTCCCACCAACGCTTGGACTTTGATCGAAAACATGGCTGCAAACACACAACAATTTGGTACTCGCGAGAGTTGTGCACAAAGAGATGGAAATATCAAAAGGATCAATGAAGTCTCAACCCATTCCTCTACATTGGAGCAACGTGTTGAAGAGACAAATCAACAAATTGCTTTGCTCACTGATTTGTTCAAATCGAACTTTTCAAGTGTGCCAAAGGTTTGTGGAATTTGTTCATTAGGAAATCACACAGATGGGTGCCCTAGTTTGCTCGAAGATGATGTTGAAGAAGTCAATGCTTTAGGAATGCAAGAGGGATTTCAAAGGAAGCAAGAGCCATTTCCAAGAAGCTACAAT
>AWUE01015927.1:0-31248 GCA_001974825.2 Corchorus olitorius | reverse complement strand
GGGGGGACCTGACATTCTCATGACCAAAACGAAAACCTCTCACTCTCTTCACTCCCAAAAAAATACACCATACACACAACTCTCTCGGAATCTCTCCACTCTCTCACACACACTACCAAAAAACATAGAAACCCAATTCTACTCCATTTTTTTTCTCTCTTCATAACAAATTCTTCTCGCCCTCTCTCTTCACGATCTTACCTCGGCTGACTCTCAGATTCTCCATAAACACACTGCACATGATTCATCTTCCGGCCCCCGGATCCTCTCACACAACTCGCCCCTTCAACAATCTCTCGAGCTTTCTCCACTCTTTTTTGAATGAACCCTCTCTTTCATTCTCAAAAAGATCAGAGAAAATGGATAAGTTCAGATTGAAAGCCTACAAATAACAGTTCAGATTGAAAGTGTACAATCAGTGGAGACATACTTCAAGAACATCTCTTAATGTCGAAAGGGTGAGTGTCTGGTCCAGATTGAGTCAAGAATAGCAATACCAAAATTGGTTTCAGAGAATCTGTTGGCACGTCAACAAATCATCGTCAGAGTATTCATTGTCATGAAGCGCTACTTTTCTTATATCTATTATTTAAGTATGAAGTACAAATGTTTTTCAATAATAACTACTTTTGAATACGTGCATTTAATTTCATCACAGATCATAAAGGGCTAACATGCATAGAACTGTTCACAAAACATTCAAAGATAGGGATTTGAAGAAGTAAAACGGTCACTAGGGGGCAAGTGAACCAAGAGTTAAAGCAGATGCTATTCAGAAAGGAAAAGGGGCATAAGGCATGCAAGAAAGGACAAACTGGGGCAAGAAAGGAAGACAAGGAATCAGAATAAGGTCACACAGAGCAGATAGTTTAACAAGCAATAATAGCAGGTGCTAAGATAAAGGAGTTGATGGGATACACTTCGGAACCAAGCGAAGCCATGGACCACGAATAAAAGAAAATTCATATCATGCATACATCTTGCATTACCATGCATTGACATTAGATCATGGTGCATTCTAATCAACATTAAAGCATATTTTCAGAGCAGGTTTTTTGTCAAGAGGAGCTTTCAACAAACGAAATCCATCACAAGAGCAAATTTTTTCGAAGGAATTTTCAGATGCTAAAGTTAATTTCAAGTTGATCCAGGGCGATCTTTGCTTCAGTTTATTTGACCCATGGCGGTCTTTCTTCAGTTTATTTCAGTGGACCCAGGGTGGTCCTTCTTCAGTCTATTTCAAGTTTGATCCAGGGCGATTTTTATTCAGTTTCTTTCATTTAAATCCAGGGCGATCTTTTCTTCAATTTATTTCAATTGATCCAGGGCGGTCATTACTCAGTTTGTTTCAATAGATCCACTAAGTTTGTTTCAGTTGACCCAGGGCGATCTTTCTTTAGTTCATTTTAATTGATCCAGGGTGATCTTTTATTCAGTTTATTTCAGTTGACCCAGGGCGGTCCTTCTTCAATTCATTTCAATTGATTCAGGGCGATCTTACTTCAAGTTATTTTAGTTGATCCAGGGCGATCTTTTCTTCAGTTTACTTGACTCAGGGCGATCTTTTCTTCAATTTATTTCAATGGATCCAGGGTAATCTATTCAGGGTAACCAAAGCTGTCGAAACGTCCGGGTCCGGGGAACCCTGTCGAAACGACGTTGGAAATGGAGTCGCCACTAATCTTTTTTCTAAGGTGTCATTAGTCACCTATCTGATTATTAAGTCTAATATTAACCTAAGCTTGGCGAAGGTAATACTAAACCTAATACAGTCTGCTTAACCAGAGGCTATGGGTTCGGGAGTCGGTTACGCTCGGGGAAGGATTAGCATCCCCGAGACGCCCGTCAAACGACGGTACCTCTAGCCTAAACTAAATCTAATGGGTTAATACTAAAGGTTGCTTTTAAATCTTGATTACTAGAGGAAAAGTGTTATAAAGAAAATAAAACCATTTTTGAAACCAATGTCGAGAATTCGGAGAATGTAATCGAACAACGTCGATCAATTCTGTTACGATTCTCTTTCACTATTTGTTCTCTTGTTGAGTCCTCCGCATCGGGAAGAAATTTTGAAAATGCTGTGACAAAATCTTTTACCATCTTTGTTTTTGAAAAACTTGATCAATTTTATTAATTTCCAAAATCTTCTTTAAGATTGCTTGATTAAGAAAACATTCTTTTTTGAAAACGCTTACCTTGAAATCTCTTGATTTACCCATTTCTTGATTTTTGAAAATTGAATAAGAGAACACTGACTTTTGAAAAATGCTTTTCGGGGGAAAATGATCTTTTTGTATTTTCTTGATTATACCTAAAAGGGAAGGAAAATGAATGCAGATGATGCATGAACTAGTTCATTAAAGTGGGGATTACTCGAGTCAACCATTACGAACCTAGCCCGGCCCCCCGGGGATATTCGTAAAGGTTGTTTGATCTCGGAACAAAATCCGGGAGGTTGTGCTCATGCATCTTTACCCGGAATTCACCCGTCATAGTATAAAAACGACACTTTATAAATCGGAACATGTAATAGTGGAGTGTAATGCAAACAGTTATAATCAACCAAAAGTAAATATGGTATGCATGTGCTTATCTACTAATTATCTAGCTAAATTAAATCAATTACAAGTCCAAATATAATTGAATTAACGAATAAACTTAAAGAAACTAGAAGCTAATGGCCAAATTGGACAACTGGGGACTTTTCTGCACATCAAGAAAATAATTAGCGAAGTTCAGGAATCAAACCGAGAGAATCCAAACGAGTCAAGAAACAAACCCAAAACCAAAGACCAAAGCAAGAGCAAATTAACTCAAACAAATGAAAATAAGGGTCATGCTTGCACTACAAATGAATCAAGTTTTAGGAAATCAACTAAAAATCTCAATTCTCAAATTAAAGGCATTTAAAAGGATTTACCAATTTCTTTCAAGTTAATTTCAAATTTGGAAAATTAGGATTTTAACTCCAAGCTTTGTTTTTTTTTTCAAGAATTAAAAATGACCCAAAGTGTCTTGACATGTCATCCTCAAGTCATTTTTAATTTAAGGAAAAAAAACATAGCTTTAAATCAAAACCTCAATTTTTCAAATCCAAATTAACTCAATTCGAAATTACGAAATCATTTTAAATTACTTCCAACTTGAACATTAAGATTTCAAAATCAATTTGCCATGAATAAACTCCATTTTCATTAAAAATTCAATCTTTAACCTAAATCCCAATTTTCATACTTAAATTAGTAAAATTCAAGAAACAAAAAGCACAAATTAAATACCAATAATGTAAATCAAGCACCAAATTGCAAAATTCTAGCATAATTTCTAAAATTAGGTACTAAATTGAATAAAGCAGGGATCAAATTGCATTTAAACAGGAAATTGACTTGAAATTAGGGACTAGGCCGCACAAATCACAAATAAAATCCAAAATCAGGGACAAAATTGAATCAATTAACAAATCAGACACCAAATCAGGGGCGACTTTGAAAACGGAGAAAAGCATCAGTCTTTATGTGAACTAAATTATAAATCAAAGGATGCAATTGCACTAAATTGAGCACTTAATTGAAAGAAATTAGAAGTTTTACCTGAATTGGTGAATTCATCTTAACTTGAACATCAAAACGACACTGTTTTGGTTAATATTGTTGAGCACTATATAAATCATCACCTCATCTTCTTCCTCACCCCTTTGTTTAAACTGAAAACCCTAGCCGCCATGAAGGACTCCGCCGGAAATCGCGCCGCTGTCAACGCCGCCGCACTGGAGGTTCGCCGGAGCCCGGTTTCAGCTCAAAACACCTTTGCCAACTCTCCTCGACGCCCTGAATCCAAATCCGGTTTCAATTTCGTAGAATCAAGCCCACAACTTCCTAGATCTAGCTTTTACCGAACCGGAATCTCTCTCCCCGATCTCGAATTCTGACCATCCGATGAGCTTGAGATTCGGGTATGTATTTCTTCACGCCATTCCCTTCCTTTGCACCATTTAATTGTTTAAGATGATGCCTGGAATTTGACAGTCCTAAACTTCTCTCTCTACCGAACTCTGACTCTTGATCTTTCTTGGTTTTTTGTTTGAGGATGCGACCGAAACAAAGGCTAAGGAGAGGGTGAAGGAGATAGTCGAGAAGAACTGAGCCAAGGTAAAGGAACCTTTTATGATTGATTTTTTAGGTTTTCTGTGGAATCTGAAAAAGAAAAGAAAATTAATTTCTTCCTTTGTTTTCTGGGTCGTAGTTTTTAATTCGGAAGGTGTGTGTGTTTAAAGGAGTGTGTTTCTGATTGTGGTTAGGTTCCTGGTGTGTGGAAAGTGTGTGAGATAATGAGAGACTCTAGAGGGGAAAATGGAAAGAAATCCCTCTGTATATTGTGAGGAGAGAAATTCGAGAGCCCTCTGAGAGAGAGAATTCCCTGTTTTTTGGAGAGAGGAACTTCGGTGTGTAAAAAAGGAAGAGAGGTTTTTTGGTTTTCAGTGTAGTGTGTGTGAATCTGAGATTGGAGGAGGGAAGATGAAAGCTCTATGGAGTGTCAAGAGAGGGAGAATTCTGAGAGAGTTGTGTGTATGGTCTATTTTTTTGGGAGTGAAGAGAGTGAGAGGTTTTCTTTTTTGGTCATGAGAATGTCAAGTCCCCCCCCCCCCCATCTATGAGGGAAGGTTCGAGTCTATATTTCCCTGGATAAGAGTGGGAGCCTCTCTGTTGGAGAGTGCCAGCTTGGAGATAATAGGGAGTCCGTTATGCAGAGAGAAAAATGGAGGGAGCAGATTCGGGTGTGAGGTTCAGTGTATCCATTCCTTTTCCCTCTTTTTGGTTCCATAGATTCCTCCCCCTCTTTTCGTTAACTGACTCCTCTAACAATTTTGTTTCTTTGTGAGCAGGTGAAGATTGTTGTGCACACGTGTGGAATGAGCTGGCCATTGTGAAGTTCACCTGAAGTCGACGCAAGCTATTCTTGCCCTAGTCTTGATGATTGTCTCGCAATTCCCACTTTTATTACACTCTGATTCTTGCTGCTTGATGCTGGACTGTATGTTTGAATGTATGTATTTTGCTGTCTTGATTCTGCTTTGAGTCTTGCTGCAGCAATTGGCTTGTCTCTCTTTTTGCTTTACTGCTTGTATTTCTCCATGCATCCTACTGCATCTTAGCATTTGCATCTCAGTACTTCTCTGTGCCCTGTATCACTCCACCACCTAGGTCTTGCTGAAAGAAAGTCTTCAGGTAGCTTAAGCATCCTACCAAGCCAGTCTAAAACAATCATTTCAAGCTCTGTTGCTTTGTTCATTGTTTTCTGTTGATGCTGTGAATTTCAATGGTGCTTAGCATTGACTGGTTTTCAACAGAAACGGTGTTTGAGGTGATTCAAGCCAGTTGGTTTGAGAAATGATAACAGGTCCATGAAGAATGGAGCATATCACTGATATAAACACATTGGAAAGTACATGCACCAGGCACTGAATCTCCCAGTAGAAGAACCAACATGCACCATATGTAAGGAAGAAATGGCATTATGAACAAGCCAGCAACAAGACAATCCAATGTACCTTTTAAGCCATTCAGCATGTCTTGTATCTTCTAGTTAGTTTTTGAACTTTTCTACCCCTTAAGGATGCCCTGTACTGTCTACACATTATTCCCCAATTCGTGTAATCTTTTAAACTCCTTATGTACTTGTAAAATATGCTATCTAATCATGAATTCTTTTTTTGTTTTCTTATTTCCAATTTTTTTGTACTTTTCAAATGCAATCAAACCTATATGTATGCTAAAACCCAAAAGAATGCACATGGATTAACCAAATTACCAATTGAAAACAAATATGAAATATGCAAATGCAACCTCCTACAAAGGAATATGCTAAGTGCGACCAAAAATAAAGCATTTTTATTTTCCTTATAAATACAACTAATGCTAATTAAATAGAGGATTGCTAAATGAGCTATTCTATCAAAATGCTAACTATGAACTAATAAATGACCCTAATGCCCCCCTATGCAAATTAAGAAAATAAAATCGATTTAAATAGAAGATTAAAATGCAACTACTGGATGCAGCTAAACTTTGAAATATGCAAAAAAATGCCAAAGGTGCTCATGCTAAGATTTTTTGTGTTTTTCAAATGCAATCTAGATAACTAAGAATGAAATAGCTAATCTAAATTAACAGTAAACTTAAAATGACCAAAACACCCCTGAATGTAAAAATGACCCAAAATTTCCCTAGGTGCAAAAATGACCAAAATCCCCCCTAAATGACCTAAGTGCCAATTAAGAAATAAATTAATTAAGATTGAAAGGATATGGACAAAAATGGGTGTCTACAGCTGCCCCTCTTTGCGTGCTTTCTAAATATCGGGGAGTGTGCAAAAGAGTAGTTTGTATACTTTCTGAGAGTTGGAAAGTGCGCAAAGACGTGGACACCCATTTTTCAAGCAGAGAAAGTAAAACAAAGACTGGAAAGGAAATCCCGAAATAAAATAAAATAAAATAAAAACTCGAAGTAGCCTCTGAAAATAAAATTTAAAGCAAAGAGATCCTCGAATAGGATCCTGAAACTAACCGATGAAAATACCAATTCTGAATATGATCTGAAATTAACTGACAAGTAATGATCCTGAACTGACAAAGCAATAATGTTAGATCATGACTGAAATATAACTGATGAAGCAGTGCTTAAGATTCAAATAAACTGAAGCAATGATCCTAAACCAGGATTAAAATAAAGCAACGACCCTCAACCAGGATTGAAATGAAGCAATGATCCTCAACCAGGATTAAAATAAAGCAATGATCCTCAACCAGGATTGAAATGAAGCAATGATCCTCAACTAGGATTAAAATAAAGCAATGATCCTTAACCAGGATTAAAATAAAGCAATGATCCTCAAACAGGATTAAAAATATAGCAATGATCCTCAAACAGGATTAAAATAAAGCGATGATCCTTAACCAGGACTAAAATAAAGCAATGATCCTCAAACAGGATTAAAATAAAGCAATGATCCTCAAACAGGATTAAAATGAAGAAATGATCCTCAAACAGGATTAAAATAAATATAAAGCATTGATCCTCAAACAGGATAAAGCAACGATCCTCAACCAGGATTAACATAAAGCAATGATCCTCAAACAAGATTAAAATAAAGCAATGATCCTCAAACAGGATTAAAATAAAGCAATGATCCTCAAATTCTTTGTGAGTTATAGGATTTTTTTTTCCAGTTTGAAGATCGAAAATGTATGTAATCCCATATTCTCTTCTCTATTTCTTCCAAATTTTCTTATTTTCTATGATTCTTTTTTCGTTGTTTTTCCCAATTTCAGGTTATTGTTTTCGGTAAGGTAACTTTCCATTGTCTATTCATCTTTGGTTTCTGTAATTCATTTCTTATTTCATCATATTGTTTCTTCCTATTTTTTCTTTGCCGGTTGAAGCTCTGTACGTATCCAATTCAATTGACATTCAGTTTGATTAGTTTTCGTTTTTGATGGGTTAGTGATTGTAACCTGAAGTTTTATGAAACTTTTTAGTTTCTACTACACATTAATCAGTTGATCTTGACAGCAACTTTAAAACCTTATATGACATGTTTGGTCGTGTTCATTTTTCTAAGCAGGTGTTGCTATGTCTGCTAAAAGAATTATATACAAAATTACAAAACTATAATCAAGTCGTATTCTAGATTTTTCTATCATGTGGGTAGATACTTTTGGTGCAAGGGAATGTTCCTGCAAACCAAGATGATGGTCTTCCAACTTTCTATGATTTGGTAGGCTAGATGAATTCTTATTTTGCCTTATCTATTGCAAAGTTCATACCAATTACCAAACTTTTACGCTCTGTTTTTTTGTTCAAGTTATTTGAAAGTTTTTTTTTTTTGTTTTCTTTTCTTTTCTTATTCACTTCATTTGATAATTCTAAACAAGATTAGTTGAATAGTTATTACTGACTAGCATCTATTACATGCTTCTTTCTGGTGTAACCATCATTACATGAGCTGAAATAACAGAGATTTCCCTCCCTCCCTTTTAGTTTTAGTCAGGTGATAGATTAATTTATACTGGTAATTGCTGAGGAATGTATGAATCATCATTATGCAGTATATGAATGCTTCCATGTTGATTTGTTGACTTACTTTTGCAGGCTGAGCTGAAGAAGATGAGGTATAAGCAGGTATGCCTCTTTATATATC
Source organism: Corchorus olitorius (assembly GCA_001974825.2). Taxonomy (NCBI): domain Eukaryota; kingdom Viridiplantae; phylum Streptophyta; class Magnoliopsida; order Malvales; family Malvaceae; genus Corchorus; species Corchorus olitorius. Next base: position 23,052 of record AWUE01015927.1, on the reverse strand, counting down.
CTATTCCTGATGTGTTGACCAATTTTGGGGCCACAAAGATTGCTTCATGATCTCTGTGTTTTATTTGTTGTTAAATTGAAAATTTTGGTGAACGTTTGAATAAAACTTAGACTGCTAATTAACTTGATAACATATAGTGAGTGATTCACATATTTCATCAATTGCTGGTGAGATCATAATTTTTGCACTATATCTAATAATTATAATATTTTATATATATAAGCAAAAGTGTCGATATCTTAAAGCTGATTGCAAGTTAAAGCCTGTCAATTTGGTTCACTTTCTGTTAGTTGTATTTGTTACCCAGTAAAGCAGATTTGTGTTCACAAGCATTAGGCAGTGACTTAAGATCTGATTGTTTAATTAATTTCTTCTTAAGCTTTTGTGGGAATTTATAATGGAAGTTGTTACTGATAACGTGTATGGAACATGGGATATTTTGTTGCAAATTACTGGTGAGAGTGTTGGAGAAGTAAGAGCTGCATCTGGTATGCACCAAAGGAAAGCTGGAATGGCAAGACAGGCTGATGCCTTCATTGCTCTTCTCGGTATGAATTATATTCAATCAGTGCATTGCTCTCTTAATATTCCTATATTTTGTCAGTCTCTGTATTTAATACATTGATCAGGGTGTCAGATTTGCGCGGTAGTACGTGCTTACATAACACTATAGTTTATTAGAATGCTTGGCAATTTAGGTGAGACACACATAGGTAGTAATTTCATTATTCCAGCTAAGAATTTTCTCCATTTTTTATACGTGGTACTTTTACATGTTTCTCTTGATGTTTCATTGTTGGAAATCTCTTCCCTTGGTTATGCATGCATGGTTTTTAATTTTTTAATTTCCAATTTCGTGGTTATTCCATGATATAGGCTCAATTCATTTCTGCATATTATTCAGTTTGTTTTGTTTAGAGTCTATTATCACAATCTGTTTAAAGGTTTCTCAACAGCTTGCATATGATACCGGCAATTCAATCATACTTGGAATGGCATTGTAAATGAAAAATTTATAAAATTCCAATTCATGCTTGATAACTTCAATTTTCACTTTCTGGGTACCACAATACATAAATTTCTTATTTATACAATATTATTACGCAAAATCAAATGTAGGAAAATTTTCCCCTTTCTTCCCCTTCCCTTCCCCGCAGCGAAGCGCGGGCGAGTAAAAAACTAGTAATAACTATCAATAATAGACAACAATTCTTTTAGCAAGATTTAGGGGTGTGACGAATGAGAACTTTACCGCTATAACGGTATCTTATGCGTGAAAAAAAAGGGAAAAAAACTATATAAGTGGAGATTGTATAAAAATATGTTGTAATTTGAATGTGAGACCTGAAGTTTTTGAGAAATTCTCAATTACGGGTATGACATTTAAAAGTGGCAATTTAATGGTCACACATTTTCGGTTTAGATCAATTAAGAGTTATATCTTATCGATTAGGTCAATATAAAGGATCATCATTAAGAATTTTCTGAATGTTTGGACTAAACTTGTTCAAGGGCCGGGCTATCCGCCCAAGCCCGTAAGCCCGCCCGATATTTGGGAGGGCTTGAACAAAAATTTGAAACTCGTTGGACGGGCTTGGACAAAATTTTAAGGCCCGCTTACAAAATGGGTCGGGCTTGGTCTTAACCATAAAAGCCTAGCCCGAGCCCGGCCCGGCCCGTATATTTAAATAATTAGAATATTTTATTTCTTTTTAATTAGATTGACTAGTTTTTTTTTTTTTTGAGGAAAATTAGATTGACTAGTTAAAATATTCATTAGATGTGTAAATTAATTATTTTGATAAAAATATATATGTTAATTAAGGTTTACTATCTTAGATATAATATATATTATTAAATAAATAATAAATATATTTTAAATAATAAATTATGAGTTCAAAATAAATAAATAATATATACTTAATTACTAATCGGGTGGGTTTGGACGGGTCTTGGACAAAGTTTTTTTTAATTGGACGGGCTTGGGCATAAGTTTAGACCCGTTTAATCGGGTCGGGCCGGGTTTGGACAAACCATATAGATATAAATTAAAGCTTGAACCCGACCCGAATCCGGCCCGGCCCGGCCCATAAACACCTCTAGTTTGGACCTTGAATTGAGATTTTTGCCGAAAGATGACCTAATTATTAATTTATAGGATGTCAAATTATAATAATTATTATGTATGCCCGATCATCTTGATTCTCCTTTTTGTCTTGTAAAGATAACTCTAGGTTGATTTTGATCAAAGTTATATATGTAACGTTAATTTTGCAAGATATCGAATATCTTATACTACTTTTCAACTGAAATTCCTCCTGAATTCTTGTCATCCATATATCTACTTAGTTTTTGATGTTCCATGCAAGTCCCCTCCCTGACCCAAAACGTTTACTTGTCTAAACAAGCAACATAGGCCAGCTAGCTTCGTTTGGACTCACATAAAAGGAAAGTAAAACCGGGCAAAAGGTGGCTTTGGTCAACAAAAACACAAACACGAGGTTCATCCAATAATTACAAGTTATACAACCATGCAATTATTAGGACATTATAAAATACTGAAAATACCCTTAATAGCTATTATAAAAGACGAAGAAACCGAAGTTGAAAAGATGAAAAAAACCAAATCTAATTGTAAAAGTTGTAAAACAAATCTAATTGTAAAACAAATTAATATTGTTTCTTAGAACCGAAAGAGGACTTGTTATATGTCGATTCATATGAACTTATTAATAAGATAAGATAATAATAATAATTACCTTTGCTGCTTTACTAAATTATTTACACCTTTTTTATAATCTTTTATTCAATTTCAATGCTTTCATTTTTCTTTTTGACGGTTTAAGACATAATAGGATGATCAAAAGAAACCTAATTATCGATCAATTTGGTACCAAACATTTGACGAATTGTTCGATTTGGTGCCAAACCTTTCAAAATGCTCAAATCAGTATCAAACCTTTCGGATTTGGTTCAATTTGGTAATAATTTAGACGGCCCTCAACAAGTGAAACGCACGCGCCGTTGAAAGCGCGTTGACTGAGGGTTGGCTGATCACGTGGCATTTTTTAGATAAATAGATTTCTTTGTTTTTTATTTTGTGGGTTTTTGTAAGGGATGTGAACGATGAGAAAATCAGTCTCAGATGATGAATCAACTGCATCCTCCGAAGATGTTGAATCGCAGCTACAAGCCTTGGCAATCTAACTTCTGCTATTTCCTCTGTTTCCTGTTCAGCCAATATAACACCCAAAGAAAAGTTCCAGATTCTGTTTTATCTGGATTTGATTATTTATTATGTCTTTCGTCGCAGATGAGACAAAGAAATTAAATATATATAGTTGGGACCCATTTTTAGTATAATGTACGAAGTAAATGCCACCGCATCCTCCTCCGATGATGTTTAATTGCAGCTACAAGCCTTCTGCTTCTTCTATTTACTCTGTTTTTGGTTCAGCCACAGTTAATGAACCAGTCTCAATCTAGAAGGAAGCAGGGCTGACAATACATAATATATATATGCTGGTAACACTATTTCTGGTGGCAACAGTACTATAATTCCCCTCCTTCATTTACAAGAGTAGATTCTGTTCATGGCAGACTGTAGAAAAATATGCAGAAAATGGTTGTTTGCTTGTATTTATCACCTTTTTTTAAAGAGGTTCAAGTGTTCCACTTTTTAGTATTTCCATCCGAGCTTGAAGCCCAGACAATGCCTTCTCATCCATGGGAAGTACGCCACCTTGTACAGGATTCCCTGACCGTAATTTCATGCAATTAACTATATGATTTCATGAATTGATCTAATTTGGTACAATTTTTGGCAAAATTAGGGTTTATGCCGGAAATTGGAGGCAATTTGGACTAACCTAGGCTGAATTGTTTCAAGAAAATTACATGAACATGGTAACATGTTCTAAACCCTAATTATTCATCAATTTGGCATGTTTGCATGGTGAACCTATTTAACCTAGGTTATGCCGCATATATGCACCAAATTAGCTCAAATTTGAAGCAAAATTCAAGAATTAAAGCTTTGTACCTTGTGGAGATGCCGAATTTGGGTATTACCACCATTGATTTCAATGATGTTTGAGCATAATTTGGAGTATAGGGGCTGCTGGCCAAACTTGGTGAATTTTCTCTTCCTTTAAGCGACAATTTGGCTACATCAAGCGCAGTTAAACTTTGACTAATGTTGCTTGATAGTGGTGATTGCTGCTTAGCATTATCTTGGCCATCGAAATTGCTGTCTTGAGGCGTCATCTATGCTTCAAAATTGCTGCAAAAATTTTGAAATTGGCTAGGACAATAGGGAGGTCGACGATGATGAGCTAGAGGAAGAGCTCAAAGTTGACCAAGCCTATATTTATCAAGGCCAACTCATTTAATTTAAGGAATTAGGCTTGCGGGGGCCATTGTTGATACCTAAATTTACAATTAGGGGTAAACTTGTCCTCAAGAATGTTAGAATAAGATGTGTGGCTCAGATTTAATCTAATCCTAAAGCTAGGTCAGATTTGATGCCATCCTTGTCATATTTAAATTAGGAAAATAATTTTATTTTCCTAATTTCCTATAATTGGGCTGAAATTAGTAATAATTATTGGAAAATAATTATTATTATTATTTCAATAAATGATGGTAAAAAAAAATTAAAATCATCTTGTATGATTTTCGATTATGATTGAAACTTAATTCTTATATGATGACCATTCTAATTTTGTAAAATACATAATGCCATGTCAAAATTGGACATATGGCATGATATGTGGCGCAATAAGGCCTAGCCCAGGCCTAAATTTGATCCCTATTGAATATAATGCAACTTTGTATTTTGTTCAATTAAGGACAAAAGGCGAAATTGATAAAATTGAATGGGCTATAGAGGTGCGATTCAAACAAGGGTTTTTCCACAATGATCTTTGACTCTCATAGATCATTCTGGCAAAATTTCATCTCATTCTGACTTAATATGAAAAACTTATGCACGTTTTTTCAATTAAGGACAGTTTGGGGTGTGAAACCAATTTCACCAAGACAGAGAGCTCATTTTCGACCAAGATTTTTTCTATGGTCTTAATATGATAGCCGAACCATACTGGTGAAATTTGGACTCAATCCGACTTCGTTTGCAACTTTTCATATTTTTCAATTAAGGATATGAGGTTTTCTACCCCGGTTTAGTCAAAATTGAATCTGATTTTTGTTCTAACCAAATTAATGGCCAATAATGATCAATTCATGACTAATTTCGTGGCATAGGAGATTCTGGTCGAATATGGGGTCATTTTGGCTATTTTTGACAGCAAATCAGTATACAGTGCAGCACAATTAGGATCTGAATCAGACTGGATTGCATCAAATTGGAGGCAGATTTCGTTTAAGTCATATTTGGGAAGACATAGCCAGCCTTGGGTGATCATTTAAAGGTGACCATTTATGGCTGATCAAAGTTGGAAGTCATTTTGGAAGTTTCCTGAAGATTTTCTGAGTGGCAGATTGGAGAAGCAATTAAAGTAGAACAAGTCAGATTGAAGCAGACAATTAATAGGCAGACAAGTTGGGTTGGACAGCCTTGGTAGCCAAGCCTAGGCCGCCCCCTATATAAAGGGTTTTCCCCCTTCAATTTTAAACAGACTCCTGCAGCCTCAAATTTGCTCCGTGCTTATTTTCTCTCAGGCCCTGCGCCACTTTCTACAGCAACAACTTGTCTTCACGCTTCCGTCGTTTTAAAGGTTTTCTTTTTATTTTTACCTCTTTTTATTTTCTCTCTTTTTGCAGGGTCTTTCTGCAAGATCATGCCTCCAAAAAACAATGATGGAAAACGACCTCAGGAGTCACTGAGTCAAATCAAAGACTCCAGCGCCGACCCATCTAAGAGAGTGGAGTCACCTGACCTGATATCTCTGTTTGGCGAACTCTGAAAGCCATTGTGACGACTCTCAACAAGATCGACGCATCTCAAGATCGACTTGTCCAGACTTTGGATCAACAAAGATCTGAATCATAGGACAACATCCAAAATCTTATTAATAGGATGGAGGTTGGACTCGGGGGGCAAAACCAACGAATTGGTGTCGTACCTGCGCCACCACCACCTTAAAACGTCGCAAACAACGTCGTGCAGGATGCAAATAATCAGCAAGTGCCACCTATCAGGCAAGGTGTGAAACAACAAGCTTTGGATGGGGAGAATGTCGCTAGACCTCTCCCTGATCCTTCTTTAAATCTTCCTGAGATGGTTGCTGACAATATTGAGGAGGCTAACAATGCTGAACCTCGTGTCGCTACTTATGTCCCTCCACATGTCAGAAATGGCAATGGCATCAGGAACGGCAATTTAAGCCATCCTCAACAATGACCACCTCAAATTGGAGGACCCATCAGGAACAGTCCACCTTAGAGCATATTGCTCGATTTACAGTTCAATGTGGAGAAGCTAACTCTGGCTACCACAAACTGTGGCTTTTCCCAAACTCTATCACTGGAGCAGCTTTCACGTGGTATATTAATTTACCACCTAACTCAGTGAGAACCTGGGAAGAAATGGAAAGAATGTTTCATACCCAGTTCTATAGAACTGAACCTGAAATATCCATGGTCGATCTATCACGCCTATACCAGAAAAAAGGAGAGCGGGTCGAAGATTACTTGGCATGTTTCAAAAAATTAAGAAATCGATGTCGTACTCCACTTCCTAAGGAAGAGTTCGTGAGACTAGCTCTTAATTGGTTAGACATAGAACTCCAAAAGAAGTTTGAAGGAGTAGACTTCAGAGATTTCTTTGAAATGTCAACCAAGGTGGGTAGATATGAAGCTTTGCTGCGCGAAGATCATGAACGACGAAGTTCATCTTATGGCACTTATTATCAAGAGCCAAATTTTGAACTCGGCGTAGCAAAAATCAAAGCTGATCGACTCATTGAATGCCCCTCACTTGTCAAAGCTGGCATAGGCCATCCACAAACATAAGAGCGTCTTGCCATGATGCATCAACGTCAGGCAGACAAAAGGCCTTATGATGGAAGCAGAACTTATTCCTTTGACGTATCAAACACTAACGAAGTTTTTGATTTCTTGTTTAAGTTAGGGATGATTAAACTTCCACTAGGCCATGTTCTTCCATCACCAGATGACCTCAAAGGCAAGGAGTACTGCAAATATCATGACTCATGGAAACATGCCACCAACAATTGCACTATGTTAAAAAATATAGTGCAAGAAAAGATTGATCGTGGCATCTTCAAGTTTCCTGAACCTCCTAAGAAAGATATGGGACTCAACAAAGATCCTTTCCCTGCTCCAGTACATATGACGACCGTCAATTTCCCAAAAGATGGTCGAATAACTAAGGAAGCAAGGGTTGATGAAGTCATGAGAGATGAGCTAATGCAGGCAAGCAAGAAAAAGAGGTTAAATTTGGATACCACATCTGGTATAGCCAAACCTCAAAAGGCAAATAAGCTCGATCAGTTCTCCACCCCGAAAGATCAAGCCAACAAACTTACTGCCAAGACAGTAAATGATTGGCATGATCGTTCTAAAGCTCCAAGGTTGGTCATACGACAAAGTAAGGCCCCCAGGAGGAAAATCGAATATTTTTTCATCTGATGATGCCATGGATGATTCTGATCAACCACCAAAGTTAGGAGCAAAGAAAGGAGTTCGAAGGAAACTTGATTTTTCAACTTTAACTCCAACTAAGGAAAGATCCAGAGATCATCTTACTTCAAAAGCTAACGACAACCAGGGATATTGGAAAGATGAAATATACTTTCCAACTCCCAAGGAAAGTCAAAAGAAATCTCCTTCAACACCATCTTCTTCTTTGGTACATAAACAACCAACTGGGGGGCAAGGGCCAGATTCACAAGATGAATCACCACTTGTAACACACCCTAGACAGGCTAGAAATGAAATTTGGCCTTGGTTGAATCAAAGAAAAGTTGAGTACCGTGCTGCAGCCATCAGCAAAGAAATTCAGCTACGCCAAAAGCAGGTTGATCAAACTTCAAGACCTTGAATGGTCAAGCCACCTTCTAAAGTCAAAAAGGGAGTGTGGCAGAAGGTTCAACATCCCAAGTTTCCTATTCAAAAAAGAAACAAGAATACTTGGAGAAGGCGTGAGCTAAGAAAGAGAGCTAAAGCCAGAAAAAATGGAGCTGACAAGGAAGACAACAACCAACAAGAGTTGGATTTGGCCAACCAGTCTAAAGTAGCTGAATCTACCAAAAGGCAAAAGCCTTTTACCATCACACCAAAGACAACTGTCCGTGAATTGGTAAAAAGAGGCTATGAGCCTCACAAGGCTATGATTGCCATTGAAGAGGCAAAGCTTGATGAGTGTGAGCTCAAGCTAAACCAAAAGGAAGCACAACTTCACGATATGAGGCAATATTTGATTGACATAGTTCATGGCAATGAAGAATATTAAAGCCAGGAATTAGCATCAAGAGCCCAAATGAATGAAGCAGATGTGCTACTTTACAGACAAATGCCTATGGATGCACTAATCATTGACGATGAACCTGAAGAGGAAATCTTTAGTGAAGATGAAAAGGGGTCCTATTATAGGAATTTTCCCTATAGTGCATTACAGAAAAAGCTTGAAACATGGCCACCATTTGAAATCACTAACAATTTGCTCAATATTGAAGAAAATCTCCCACATTGGCAGATCAAAATTTTGCTTGAAAATGCAAATTTGATCAAGTCCAAGAAAGAATTCAATAAAGAGCGAATTGCACATATTGAAGCTGAGAATACCCTTATGGCAAAGCAGCAATCAATTGACGGCATTGCTCGTGAATTGCTTAAACGAATTCCCCAAGAAGGAAAAGGAAGAACGCCAAGCTCCAGTTCTCGATGACGATATGGCCATTGATGTTAGTGTTCCTAACCAATTTCCATCCAATCAGCCTTCATTTGACCAAGAAATGGAAGAAGACGCAGAACATGAAAATGATGAGCAGTCAACAAATGAAGAGAAATCTTTGCAAGCTGAGGACTTTGAAGATAAATTTGACTCAATTTCCTTCGGACAATTCATGGTCAATCTTCAGTGTCATGCTCTCACTTTGCCTTGTTCTTTTGCAGCAAAAGATGGCATAAAAGTGGATGATTACAATCCACCCCCTGCCGGGGATAGCAAAGAAGTGATTGAAGTCCCTCAGACAATACACTCGGGGGGCAACAATTATGAAGATGCTAAGGCTATAATTTTTACTAAGCCTGATGAAACATTTACATACCATATTAAGCCTTTGTACATTAAGGCTTACGTTGATGGTATTCTCATAAATAGAGTTCTAGTCGACAACGGAGCAACTGTTAACTTGCTTCCTTTTTCCTCATTGAAGAAAATAGGTAAGTGCAGTGACGACTTGATGCCTTCAGATGTTACTGTCAATGACTTCTCTGGTGACGTCAAGAAGACTAGAGGGATACTCCCTACACAATTAACCGTTGGCTCAAAAACTTCCATTACAGCATTTTTTGTAATTGACTCTTCGTCAACTTACAATATTTTGCTAGGAAGGGATTGGATTCATGTCAATTTGTGTCTGCCATCATCTCTTCATCAGATGTTGATATTTTGGAATGGCACAGAAGTTGAAGTGGTCAAAGCTGATAGCAGACAATTCAAAGTAGAATCACATGCAGTTGATGCAAGGTTCTATGATGGAACAGTTGGACCTGTCAGGTTCATGGGTCAGGATAAGTATGGCCGGCCATACCCTATCATTTCCACCAAACAAATTCAACCAAAAGCTTTGAAAGAAGCAATGGAAACCTCGGTGCGTCCTGACGCCATAATTCCTTACAATCCACTTCCTTGTTCTCATATTATTAACGAGATACCATGATTCCACAGACAAGGAAGAAGGAAGCGATCGACAACGCTTTCAAAAAATTGTCGGCTCATGCTTTAGAAATGAAACTACAAGAACTAGAGGATTCTGCCACCCCAACAACTAATGTGGCTAATCACATTAACATTTTTGATGAGATCACCATGGATGAACTTGACCGTGCACCCATGAAGCTTGATGATCTCAAAGCCGAAGTGCAAGATCCCTTACTTGAAGTCGATCTTGGTACAGATGGCAAACCAAGACCAACTTACATTAGGCAGTTATTGGCCAAAGAAGACAAGCCACACTTTGTTGCCCTACGAAAGGAATACAAAGACTATTTTGCTTGGGATTATGACGAAATGCTTGGTTTGAGTCGAGACTTGGTTGAACATCGCCTCCCAATTATTGAGGGATATCGACCATATCAACAACCTCCTAGGAGAATGGCAAATGATGTCATCCTTCAAGTTAAAGAGGAAGTTGAAAGGCTTATCAAGGCTAAATTCATCTGCACCGCAAGGTACGTTGAATGGATTTCAAACATAGTCCCAGTGGTTAAAAAGAATGGTGAAATTCGAGTATGTGTTGATTTTCGCAACTTGAATTCTGCTAGTCCTAAAGACGAATATCCAATGCCTGTTGCAGATCTTTTGGTCGACGGAGCCGCCCAGCATAAGGTCCTTTATGGATGGATATAGTGGCTACAACCAGATCTACATAGCAGAGGAGGACGTCTCAAAAACAACATTTCGATGCCCTGGAGCCATTGGTACTTTTGAGTGGGTAGTTATGCCCTTTGGACTCAAAAACGTCGGTGTTACCTATTAGCGGGCAATGAATGCTATTTTCCATGACATGATTGGTAAGTTCATGGAAGTTTACATTGATGATGTAGTGGTTAAGTCACATAATACTTTTGACCACCTCGATCATTTACGACACTCATTTGAAAAAATGAGGCAACATGGATTAAAAATGAATCCATTAAGATGCCCTTTTGGCGTTGGTGCAGGTAATTTCCTTGGGTTTTTTGGTCCATCAACGAGGCATTGAGATAGACCAAAACAAGGCAAAGGCTATCTTACAAGCCCAGCCACCCACCAACAAGAAAGGACTCCAACGATTCTTTGGTCAAGTCAATTTCTTACGAAGGTTCATTTTTAACACTACTGGTAAAACCAAGGCGTTTTCACCACTGTTGAAGTTGAAAGACGGGGAAGACTTCCAATGGAATCAAGAACATCAAGAAGCTTTTAAGGCGATAAAAAACTACTTGATATCGCCACCTGTCTTAGTTCCTCCTAAAAATGACAAACTTTTATACTTATATATTTCAGCCACATCATCGTCCATTCGATGTTTGTTGGCTCAAGAAGTAGAAAAGGGAAAGGAACAAGCAGTGTATTATCTCAGTAGGACTCTTACTGATTTAGAAACCAGATATAGTCCTATTGAAAAGCTTTGTTTGTCACTCTACTTTGCAGCAATAAAGCTTCGGCACTATATGCTTTACTTTAATGTGTGTATTATTGCCAAAACTGACATTGTAAAGTTGTATATACCCATTTTTGCCCTACGTCCTTTTTATCTAGCTTAAAATATTTCTTGATTTGCATTTAGGGGTATTTAGGTCATTTCCAAATTTTTTTTGGCATTTTTGCAATTCAGTAGAATATTATGAGTTATTTTACATTTAGCATATTTCTTTTACTTGATTGCATTCAAAAAGTAAAAATAAAAAATAAAAAAAAATGAGGAAAGAAGAAAAGAGAATGGGAAAATCACAAAAAGAAATTTCATCCAATTTTGAGTATAATACTAGTAAAGTTATCATTTTAATAGACTTTTTCCATTTGGACTTTTATTTATTAATTATTAGGTCTATAGTCAATCACTTTGCTAAGTTGGATCTTTCTTAGTCCATCAATTATCAATTTGGTTCCTTTTGCTTTAAACCATTTTTGTCCCTTCTGTAATTGGGCCTTTCCCTTTCAATTAATCTTGGTGGATCTATTTGTTTTGGGTTTTGGGCTTTCCCTTTCTGCTTGGGCCATTTAAATGATTTTGCTTCATGAGACCATTCGGTTTTGGGCCGACCGATTATCTTTGTTTGGGTGCCTTTTTTTTTGGGCCTTTTGTTGCTAAAAGAAACTTCTTTTCTCATTCAAGAAGAAATATATTCCCCTTTACAGTTTACAAAATCAAAAAATAGAGAGATCATTGTGTTCTAATGATTTGCGGAAAATACAAAAAAAGATATCTCGCAGTTCCTTGATCTCGTATTCCAGTTCCTTGAAAATTGTACAATTTGATCTCGTATTGCACCATCAATGTACAATTTGATCTCGTATTGCACCATCAAATGATATCTCGCAGCCTCCATGATTGTGACAAAAGGGCACTCAAAATTAAAATGGGAACATATATCAGAGCAAGTGATCAAAGATTATGGGGAATCAGATACAAGCCTTTGACGTCAAGAACTAAACAGATCAAGAAGTGAGCATTTAAGCAACAATTGCAACAAATAAGGAGCTCAACAGAACCTTCACCATAAATAGATTTAAGGGGCAGTTTCTCTTTGCACATTTCTTCAATTTCAGCATACATCATCAAATCACATTCACAAAGAACACTCGCCCAACATCTTCAATAAGCATTCGCAGCTAGAAAGCATTTCATTCACTACATATCACCAACAGCAAGTTTCCCACTTAACCTATATTCATCAACCACAAACATATACAATTACACTACCCACATGGGTTGATAGAAGATCTCAAAGCAAACAAGGCAGCAACATTGAATCAAGTGCCAAACGAATTCAATATGGGCAAGGGCAGTGTGGTCAAATGGTCGAGGAGGGTTCGGCTTTCATCATGCAAAGTGCAATCAAGCTAAGAGCATTTTTCTTCATGCATTAACATGCAGTTAGGTTCAACATTTCATCACTTAGTAAACATCTAGTCATGCACTTGCATATTACTCAAGCATTCGTGTTAAACATGTACTATGGCAATAAGACAGTTCATTTGCATTATTCATGTCAGTCATCAAAGTTCACATTGTATCCAGCAAGTTTTTCACAGTAGAATTCCAAACATTTAAAGCATCTCATATTTACACACATTTAAACACTGCATTTACAATTTCAACATTGAGTCTAAATCACCAATTCACATTTGACTCTTTCAGTTAATTCATAGTCCACACAAACAAGCCCAATTAATACCAGGTGCATATGTCATTAGAGTCCAACATTCAATTCAGTTTGCATTTCACATTGATATCATGCATTCAAGGTATAATCAATCCATTCAGAATTATGTTTTCTATAGTCACACATATGCATAAATGTTCATTATTTGTCTTAGCATTCAACATGGAACTCAAAGTATTTGCAGAGAGAAAGAATCCTTACCAACGTGGCACCCTTTCATTGGCCTAAGTGAACCTCAAAGCCATTTTGAGCACCTGCAAAGAGAGAAACCGTGTTAGGAAAATAGAACAGGACAAAAAGTTACAAAAGAGACAAAATAAAGGAAGGGGAGAGGAAACTTCTCTTTTGCTCATTCCTTCACACGGTTTCAACTCAAAATCGACACCTGCACAAATGGACAAGGAGATTAAAACTAAAGGAAAAATAAAAGGAGGTAGTAAATCAAAAAATGGAGGACCACTAGATCAAAATTGATCCACGGCTAAGCATTTAGGTCCTTGAGGCTATATATTCACCATTGTAGAGTTCCAAGGGAGGCTCAATTCTTTTGGAGGGTTCTAGGATTTTTTTCTTTCAATCTCCTAGGGTTCTAGTAGTTCATTTTTTCAATAGAAAATACCAAAAAATACAGTCTTTTTTTTAGTCTAGCTTCAGTTCATACATTTTTACTAATCGAAGAAAGAACCCCTTACTCGATTGAGAGACAGTGGCTTTCAAAAACAAAAAAGAGGGCAGTGGGGGTTCATGAAAATACAAAGGAATCGTTTTTAGGGAAGACACAGAAAACAAAGAGGGGAAACTATTTGTTTTAGAAAAGAAGTTACCTTAAATTGAAGAGAGGAACTTCAAGGGCGGAATCAAGGCCGCCGGGACTCGGAGGTTTGCTTGAGAATCCAATCGGAGGAAAGGTTGGGTTCATCTGACGGATAGAATGGCGAAATTAGGGGTAGATATTCAAAATTGGATTGGCTTGGATTCGAGGGGTTGCGAGCGGTTATTGGGGAAAATAGTTTAAGGGTTTTGACCGGAGAAGGAAGCCTGTCATTTCTGGAGACTTCGGGGCTTCAACGGTGGTCGGTTAGCGAGATCGGAAAACGTTTAAGGGATTCGGGTAGGTCTAGTTTGGTGGGGATTTATGGCTCATCTTGGAAAGGTAAGACCGGTTTGGAATAAAGGGGAAGAAACTGAGCCTTCACGGTGGTGGTTTTCAGCCGATCGGTGGTGGAGGAAGTTAGTGGTGGCGCTGCAACTTTAGAAAGGGAGGATTAGGGCGTTGAAGTGAAGAAGAAAGGAAGGAGAAGGGAGTTGCGTTAACGGTGGTGGTGTTAGTCTCACGGTGGAGGGGAGAGAGAGAGTTGGGCCGTCGATCTCGTTTGGCTAGAGAGGAGGCGGCGCTGAACTGAGAAGTAGAGAAGTAGGGTTTGGTGAAGAGAAAAGGGAAAGAAGAAAATAGGGTCCAGAGACAAAATGACACTGTTTTTGTTTCTTACCCAAGATCTGACCCGGTGGATGCAGCTTGACCCAGATTCGACCCGGTTCAGGCCCATTTCGGATTGTTGGATACAATTTTATGACTTGAGCCTCTTTTGTTTGATGTATGTGGGCATTATTTCTTTTACTCTTATTATTTGTTGGCTTTGGGCTCATCTGCCAATTGGGTGTTTTGGATTGGATTAGTTAATAAAATTTAGGAATCAATATTCATATAATTTGTTAGAATTGGTTAGGTTAAAGTTAGTTTTCTTAAAAATTAGTTTAGTTTTAGATAAAGTGGACTTAGTAACTATTTAGTCATTTTCATAATTGTTTAGGAAAATCATCTGCATCCACATTTAAATTTTCGTTAATTGTTGCAAAATATAAATTGTCACGAGGCTTTAAATTATACTGATCCCGTGATGGGAAAGGAGGGCGGCTCATACATGCGTGTCTGAGTTTGCTCGCCTTCTCCCGGAGGCTTGGAAATTTCTGGAGATCGTTTACCATTTATTGGGAGGCGGTCAAAGGTGTTCCTCGTATAATTGATGGGTAAATTAGATTCAAATTGGAAAGCATGCATCATGTGCATTCATGCATCTAGGGTTTAGATTTGGTAATCTTCAGTTAATCGAAAAAAGGGAAATCCAAAAAAAGGGGAAATTAAAAATTGAAATAAAATAAAGTCATTTTTCTTCAAAATTAAAAAGAGTTTGTGCTTGAGAATTGTTCTCTTTTAGTTTTTCAAAGATAAAAACCCCAAAAAGAAAAAGAAAATAGAGTATTAAAAGTAAAAAAGGTTTTTTAAAAAATCCAAAAAAATTCAAAACTCAAAAATTAAAAAGAATTTCCTTCAAAGTTTTCAAAGTATTCAATTTAGATCTTTTCAAATTGGGAAAGTTCCCATCAAGTTTTCTAAGTATTCAATTTAGCTCTTTTCAAATTGGAAAAATTCCCATCAAGTTTTCAAAGTTTTCAAATTGGGAAAGTTCCCATCAAGTTTTTAAGTTATCAAATTGGGAAAGTTCCCATCAAGTTTTAGTTTTCAAATTGGGAAAGTTCCCATTAAGTTCTTAAGTTTTCAAATTGGGAAAGTTCCCATCAAGCTTTTGAGTTTTCAAATTGGGAAAGTTCCCATCCAGATTTCAAAGTTTTCAAATTGGGAAAGTTCCCATCAGGTTTTAGTTTTCAATTTAGGGAAAGTTCACGTCATTTTCGGTTTTAGTTTTCAAAATGGGAAAGTTCCCATCTAACAGCATTTTTCAAATTGAGTCGTTTTAGTGGTAAGTTTTAAAGAAAATCCTCTTATGAGGAGCCCAAAAAGAGAACAAACAATAAACGGGTTCAATCCCCAATATTTCTATTTCAAAAATCCAAAATCCATTTTTGTTTGTTTATTTGCTTAATTTCAAAGATTAATAAAACTTCTTAATGGCATGAAAATACTTAAAGAATAGAGACAACCAATAATGAAAACCCATAGTTAATTTTAGACTAGTCAGTGCCGTCTTTTTTATGGGCATCGTGGGGGTGCTAATTTTTCCCCACGCGTACCCGACTCCCGAACTTTAGACTCTAGTTAGAAGACATATTAGGTTTAGTGTTACCTTGGCCAAGCATCGGATTAACATTAGGCTTAATAATCAGTAGGTGGCTAATCACACCTAGGTTAAAAAAGATTAGTGGCGACTCCTTTCTTAAGTCGTTCAATGGTAGGGTTCGGACCCGCACGTTGCGACAAAAGTACATGTTGACACGACCACTACTTAAGGGTCGACTAGGGAAGTGGTGTTTAGCACATTCTGAATTTAGCTTGAAGTATATTCCTCAAAAAGCGGTAAAAGGCCAAGTTGTTGCTGACTTTTTGGCTGATCACCCTTGTTTAAACTTGGGAGAGGAATTTGAAGATGCTAATGAAGTTATGGAAGTCTCTTCACCACCCTGGATCCTAGAGTTTGATGGATCAAGTACTGCACAATCAGCAGGTGCAGGAATTGTCATCACATAACCACAAAATGACTGGACCACAATGGCATTTCACCTAGACTTTGATTGTACTAACAATCAAGCTGAGTATGAAGCGCTCATTATTGGTTTGGAATTACTTAGAGAAATGAAAGCATCCTCAGTTCATATCAAGGGTGATTCATTATTGGTGATAAATCAATTCACGCAAGAGTATAACTGCACTAGTCCATCATTGTTGCCATATTATGCAATAGCAGTACAATTATTGGACAAGTTTGACAATGTAAGCATTGAGCACGTACTCAGACATCGAAATGAGGGGGAAAGTGGTAAATGATATCTGGAGGAAATTGGTAAATGTCGAAAGACGTATTTTACCATCCTTCTTTAATAGGGATAACGTGTTCGAAGTCTGCAACATTGTCCACAAACATTTCGATTCGCGGGAACCTTTTATCGAGTACTTAAAAGATCCAAGTAGGAGGTTTGATCGACGTATTAGAACCTTGGCCACACATTATGTTGTTTTGTCCTATGAAACTATACAGAAAAGACCTCGATGGAGCTCTTTTAAGATGCTTGGATAAAGATGAAGTTCGAAAAGTTGTCAAAGACATGCATGAAGGCTTGTGTGGCGCACACCAAGCTGGAAGAAAAACGAGATGGCTTGCACGCTGTCACAGCTTTTACTGGCCGACTATAATGAATGATTGCATGGAATTCGCTAAGGGATGCCAACAATGTCAGAAATATGGCCCTATTTGGAGGCTCCCTACTGAAGAATTGCATTCCATCATCAAATCATGGCCTTTCAGAGGTTGGGCGATTGATCTAATTGGCAAGATCACCCCACCGGCCAAGGGAGGTGTGTGTTTTATTATTGTTGCAACCGACTACTTTACTAAATGGGTAGAGGCAAAAGCAATGAAAAGCACCACTCACTCAGATGTCAAAAGTTTCATCAAAGAACACATCATTTATCAATTTGGAATTCCAGAGACGATTACAACTGATTGTGGTACTAACTTTGATGGAAAAATCACAAGTGACTTGGAAAGAAAATTTTGCCTCAGGTTTGTCAAATCAGCGCCCTATCATGTGCAAGCTAACGGGCAGGCTGAAGCTTCAAACAAAGTCATGATCAGCATAATCGAGAAAATGCTGAAAGATAAGCCAGGCAAGTGGGACAAAGCGTTGTCTAAAGCTTTGTGGGCTTATCGGATGTCACAAAGATCATCTACTGGAGTAAGTCCGTTTAGTTTAACCTATGGCCATGATGTTATGGTACCTATGGAACTATTTGCTAAGTCGGCCAGGGTTGCTTTTCAAAATGACTTACAGTGGTATGATTATAATGACGCTATGATGATCAAGCTTGAAAATTTAGAATCAAAAAGACTTGATGCATTAGATCATCTGCAAGCACAAAAGAGAAAGACAGAAAGGTACTACAACAAAAAAGTTCGCCCAAGAAACTTTATCGAAGGCGAGCTAGTTTGGAAAGCCATTTTGTCTATCAGTGCTCATGTAGATGGAATGGGAAAATGGTCACCCAAATGGGAAGGACCATTCCGAATCAAGAAAGTGCTAAAAAATTGCGCTTATTGGTTGGAAACAAAAGACAACAAATCGCACCAAAGATTTATCAATGGGCGATATCTTAAGATATACTACCTGAATGCTTGGGAAGCAAGAAGTGAACCTCAGCCTGAATTTGATTCATTACTTGAGGATCATGATGATTTGGCCATGAGTTAGCTTACGGCCAACAGCTTCACCAACGTGTAGTCAACCATTGAAAACGCTTCGTGGACTTAACCGCCCCAATTGCGTTTTCGCAGCTTTTTAAAAATAATAAATAAAATATTTTTATTACTTTCATTAGTAATGGAAATATTAAGTTTATTTCTAAATGATAATGATGAAGCAAAAATCCATCGCAAAGCGTTTTGGAATTTGCAAATTGGCCTTAATTAAAGGTTTGGGCCGAAAATCTTAGGTTATTTGGAACTTTTAATGGTTGCAAATAAATCCTTTTACAACCAATTCCAAATATGATTCCTAATTGGCTTAATCTTTATGGTTTTAATTTAAAAAGCCATTGGATTAAATTTTTTGAATCAAGTATTGTTGGTTTGCAAAAATAACCACTTAATTGAAATTGACCTGGTAAAATTAAATACCACCAATTAAATTAACAATCCAAAATTACTTGAAATCCAAAATTAAAATAAAGCATAGGATTTGGCACTTTAACAAATGCCATCCTAAAAGGCTACTTATAGTTGGCACAAATATAGGCCACCATGATCAAATTAAAAATTGTTCATGAATAACTATAGCTAAAATTAAGGTGTTGAAGGGAAACACGGGCTTTCAGGGCAATCATAGTCTTCAAAAGAGACTTCATCATCCTCATGAGATTCTTTCAAATTGGTAATCTCGAAGATGTATGGAATTTTGTTTTTCCAGGAGTCAAACATCATATTCAGATCAACTAAATGGAGAGTTTTGGTTTCCATTTCCTCATTTATCTTGTTAACGTCAATCTTAAGGAAAGAATAAGCAAGCTCTTCAATATATTTGCTCTTGGCTATTGTTATTTTCTCCCTATTAGCAGCAAGGGAGGCAATCTTGGCTTTAATTTCAGCAGATTCAGCTTGGAGTTTGATCAGTTATTTCTTAAGTAAAAATTCTTGGCAGGATGAAAGGCACAACTCTTCAAACTTTATGATCTCAAGTTCAATGGTACTCCAACAAGTTGAATGTTCAGCTTTGGCCATGCGAAGTTGAGTTAGTGATCTAGTAACTTCAGCATACTCAGTAGCAAACGACCTGAATCCATCAGGGAAGCTACGCAAAAATTGAGCAAGATGAGGCTCTAGCCTTGGAGAAGAACATACAACAATTGAATCTGGATTCTTCATAATTGAAAGATTGGCATGAGTAAGGAAGGAGTTAATGGCATTGAGTGCCATCTCCAAATCAAAATTAGATGGAGCCACATCAGATTCAGGTACTGCTCTTTTCACTGCATAAAAACAAAAAAGTCAGAAAAGCATGCAAGCCATATTTGATTATTTTGTTTTTATCAAAATTAGTTATTTTTGGCCATTATTTTACATGATGGGCCGAATTAATTAATTGATTCCTAAAAATTCCAAAATTTTTGGCCAAAATTGCAATTAGGCTGAAACCTATAGAAACCCTAGGGATTAAAGAGCAATTTTGCCGCCCCATGCAATTAGGGTTGGCGGAAAAATTAAGGTTTGGTACTTCATCCAATTTTGATAATAATTTCATGCATCCTTTAGGCAACAATTTGGCTACATCAAGTGCAGTTAAACTTTGACTAGTGTTGCTTGATAGTGGTGATTGCTGCTTAGCATTGTCTTGGCCATCGAAATTGCTGTCTTGAGGCGTCATCTATGCTTCAAAATTGCTGCAAAAGTTTTGAAATTGGCTAGGACAATATGGAGGTCGACGATGATGAGCTAGAGGAAGAGCTCAAAGTCGACCTAGCCTATATATATCAAGCTCAACTCCTTTAATTTAAGGAATTAGGCTTTAGGGGGGCATTGTTGATACCTAAATTTACAATTAGGGGTAAACTTGCCCTCAAGAATGTCAGAACAAGATGTGTGGCTCAGATTTAATCTAATCCTAAACTTAGGTCAGATTTGATACCATCCTTGTCATATTTAAATTAGGAAAATAATTTTTTTTCCTAATTTCCTATAATTGGGCCGAAATTAGTAATAATTATTGGAAAATAATAATTATTCTATAATTATTATTATTATTTCAATAAATGATGGTCAGAAAAGAATTAAAATCATCTAGTATGATTTTTTATTCTGATTGAAGCTTAATTCTTATATGATGACCATCCTAATTTTGTAAAATACATAATGACATGTCAAAATTGGACATATGGCATGATATGTGGCGTAATAAGGTCTAGCCCAGGCCGCCCATGCCTAAATTTGATCCCTATTGAATTAAATGCAACTTTGTATTTTGTTCAATTAAGGACAAAAGGCGAAATTGATAAAATTGAATGGGCTAGAGAGGTGCGATTCAAAAAAGGGTTTCTCCATTATGATCCTTGACTCTCATAGATCATTCTGGCAAAATTTCATCTCATTCTGAATTAAGATGAAAAACTTATGCACATTTTTTCAATTAAGGACAGTTTGGGGTGTGAAACCAATTTCACCAAGACAGAGAGCTCATTTTCGACCAAGATTTTTTCTATGGTCTTAATATGATAGCCGAACCATACTGGTGAAATTTGGACTCAATCCAACTTCATTAGCAACTTTTCATATTTTTCAATTAAGGACAGGAGGTTTTCTACTCCGGTTTAGTCAAAATTGAATCTTATTTCTGTTCTGACCAAATTAATGGCCAAGAATGATCAATTTTTTTGCCTAGGAGATTTTGGTCGAATATGGGGTCAATTTGGCTATTTTTTGACAGCAAATCAGTATATAATGCAGCACAATCAGGACTTGAATCAGACTGGATTGAATCAGATTGGAGGCAGATTTCGTCCAAGTCATATTTGGGAAGACATAGCCGGCCTTGGGTGATCATTAAAAGGTGGTCATTTAAGGGTGATCAAAGTTGAAAGTCATTTTGTAAGTTTCCTGAAGATTTTCTGAGTGGTCAGATTAGAGAAGCAATTAAAGCAGAACAAGTCAGATTGAATGCAGACAATTAATAGGCAGACAAGTTGGGTTGGACGGCCTTGGTAGCCAAGCCTAGGCCGCCCCCTATATAAAGGGTCTTCCCCCTTCAGTTTTAATCACACTCCTGCAGCCTCAAATTGCTCCACGCAAAAACTAAGCTCCGCGCTTATTTTCTCTTAGCCCCTGCACCACTTTCTGCAGCAATCTTGCAAAATTCATCTCTTTTTTCAACACGAGTCAGCCTCGTTTCTTCAATATTTTTCTACTTCAATTTCGTCTCAGGATGTTAAATCAACTCTCTGCGAGTTTTTCTTCTCTTTCAATTTCGTCTCAAGATGTTAAACATTTACTTTTCTGTTTTTTCATATGAATAACAACCAGCTTGTTATTTTCAATCAATTTTCAAAGCAAGAAATCTTTTCAAACGTTTACTTTTCAACAGTCAATTTGGGATCAATGATTTAAATGCTCCGATGTGACTTTGATCTAATTCCCGCAATTCACTCGCTCTGATTTATTTTTGTGCTACGCGCACCAACAAAATGCTTTTTCAATTTTTTTTGTCATTTTTAACAAAATGACTGGCACGCCCCGCGCTGCTATTAAGTTTTTTGCAAAAACTCTACCTAAAGAGACTTTTGGCACAACATGATCGTGTCAACTTTTAACACGTGTGAGTGGAAGAAAATGAACATGAGAGGATGTTTGTTATCTTTCCACCATATATATATTATAACGCTACTTTCGTATATATTATCTCCACTTCCTTTTCCCTTTTTTTTTCACCTAGTCCAAAGCCCTGTTTTTTCATTTCACGTTTCCAAGAAGGACTTCAACTTCTTCAAGGTCTACGCCAAAAAAAAATCTTTAAAATTAGATTTGATTAGACATAAATGATTATTTATGATACGAATCTAGTTGTATTAGATTCAAATCTAGCCTTGAATATCTATCAAAGTCGACTTGAACTTCCTCAACTTCTAGATGTGTATGTCGATGACCTTCACAAGGTGATTCCTCTTCTTTCGTCGGCCCAAAGTCTCCAATTAGACCTGCAGTTGTTAACTCTAGAACACAAGATTCACAAACAATCAAGTATCACAACTTAATTGTTTGCTAGGACTCTACAAGATTGAAGAACCCTAAGTTTTTGCTCAAACTAGAACAAAGAAGCTAAGATAATCAATTTGGGTAAAAACCTCAATTTTATTAATCAACTCAACTTATGTTTACAAGGGGGTTGGTGCCTTTATATAGGCAAGAAGGGGGAGGCGGCTCTGATATAAATTCCTATGCCCTAAGGGTAAAGGAAAAAGTTAGGAAGGAGCTAGGAAGGACCATACTCCTTATTCTACTAGGAAAAGGAAAATAACAAACAAGGATTGGACTTAGTCAAACAAGGCCCAACCCAATGTCATCTAAACTAAATAAATAGCTAATTAAAATAGAATAAAGCCCAAAAATGGCCAAATTACAACTCTAATGACCTAAAGCTCATCGATTTCAAGAAGAATGCACAACTTGGAATCGATGGGAATATTCCTTTGTTGATGATCTCCAATGGGTTTCAAATGATCTCCGATGGCTTTAAACTCTTCAAGATGAACTCTAATGAGGCCAAACAAAGCTTCCTTGAACCTTTTAGCTCTTGCCCTTGTCATTGGGCCTAATGGCATCTTCAATGGATCAAATGGCATCTTAAGCAACTCCGATGAGCTTGAAACTTCTTCCTTAGCATCTTCAAGCTTCTCCAAGCCTCCTTGCCGCATATGCACATCCTCTCCATGATCTCCATTGTGCCCTTCAAGACCATGATGAGTCCTTGGCGCATCAA
>AWUE01015926.1:0-37803 GCA_001974825.2 Corchorus olitorius | reverse complement strand
CAACTTGAACTTCTTCAACTTCTAGATGTGTATGTTGATGATCTTCACTAAAGCAATCTTCTTCGTTCGTCGACCTTAGATGAACAATTAGACCTGCAATAGTCAACCTAAGATCACAAGATTCACAAACAATCAAGCAATCACAACTTAATTGTTTGCTAGGACTCTACATGATTAAAGAACCCTAAGCTTGCTCAAACTAGAGCAAAGAAGCTAAATTTTCAAAAGAATCTCTCTTTAATTGATAAACTTAACTTGTGTTTACAAGGGGGGCTTGGTGCCTTTATATAGGCATAGGGTGATGCCCTAGATCTAGAAAAATAACCTAATTTTCGTCCAAATATATGGCCTAGGGTAAAACTAGTCCAAACCCAACTAGGAAAAGGAAATAAAGACATAATTAAACAAGGATTGGACTTAGTCAATCAAGGCCTAACCCAAATAACATCCAAACTTAAAAATAAGCTAATTAAAGATAGAATAAAGCCCACAATGGCCAAATTACAACTCTAATGACCTAGTGCTCATCGATTTCAAGAAGAATGCACAACTTGGAATCGATGGGAATATTCCTTTGTTGATGATCTCCAATGGGCTTCAAATGATCTCCGATGGCTTTAAACTCTTCAAGATGAACTCTAATGAGGCCAAACAAAGCTTCCTTGAACCTTTTAGCTCTTGCCCTTGTCATTGGACCTAATGGCATCTTCAATGGATCAAATGGCATCTTAGGCAACTCCGATGAGCTTGAAACTTCTTCCTTAGCATCTTCAAGCTTCTCCAAGCCTCCTTGCCGCATATGCACATCCTTGCCATGATCTCCATTGTGCTCTTCAAAACCATTATGTGTTCTTGGCGCATCATTGATGATGAAAATCCCTTCTTTGCGCCACTCCTCTTAACTTGTCCCTCGGCCTTCAAAGCTTGTTGTAATAAGTCCTCAACATCAAAATATTGTTGCATCTCCACAATATCATGAATTTCTCTATTTAACCCCGCAAGAAACCTAGCCATGGTGGCTTGTGTTGGTTCCTCAATTTCGGCTCTAGACATCAACAACATCATCTCGGAGTAGTACTCATCAACACTCTTTGACCCTTGCCTCAAGGTTTGCAAACTTTGGTAAAGGAAGTTGATGTAGTAGCTTGGCACAAATCTCTTTCTCATGACACTCTTCAATTCCGCCCAAGTATCTATAGGTCTCTCCAAATTTCTTCTCCTTGACTGCACCAATTGATTATACCAATTCAAAGCATTCTCAACAAATTCAAGGATAGCAATTTGTACCTTCTTAGATTCGGCATAGGGGTGATAATCAAAATACATGTCTAGCTTTGACTCCCAATCCAAGTAATCCGAAGGTGTCCCTCTCCCATTGAACTTTGGGATTTTGTATTTGATGTTGTCTTTAATCTCCTCCCTTGGTTCACCTCTCCTAGGCCGCAAGTTTTCATTGTAGGCTTGACCTCCAAGTTCTTGTTGCCTTAATCTTTCCATTGGATCAACTCTCCTAGCAAGTTGCCTTTGAGGTTGTTGTTGTTGATCCCTTTGTTCATTGTTTGGTGCGACTTGGTTCTCCCTTTGTTGAGGTGGTGGCTCTTGTTGAGCTTTAGCCATATTTTCCATCCGTGCATCCATGGCATCTAATCTTTGTATAAGTGTTTGCATCATGGTAGCAAAGTCATTGTTTTGATTTTGATTTCCCATTGTACCTACACACAAAGAAAAGTTAGTAATAAAATTTCCTCACAAGTGTGTGTGTGAATTACCTTTGTTGTGCTCTCGTGTTTGCACTCAACCTATGGATTGGCGATCCACTACTCTCTTAATGATCTCAAAAGATTATGCCTTTTTCTAGCTTCAATAGGCCTAATAAGAGCAAATTGTTAGAGCCTCCTTTCTTCTCGTGACCTACTTGAGGAACAAACAATTAACTTGAGTGAATCAAAAACAAAAAGTGATCTATACAAACTAAACAGCCTTTTGTCTCCCAAACTTGTTGCACAAAACACAATTAGCAACACAAATCAATCAATTTAATCAATTATAAACCCTAGTACCACTTAGATCCAATTTGTACCACTTGTCTCCAATAGGGTTTAAACCTGAAATTCTTCAAATTAGATCTTAATTCAAAGCAAAGCAACCCAAGAATCTCAAACAAACAATCAATTAGGGTTAGATGCAATCAATTGAACCAATTGCAAAAAAGAGAACCCTAATCCCCAAATTCCCAAATCAAGAACCCTAGATTCTGGAAATTTTCGATTTTGATACAGATGTTTTTTATTTTTTTCAGTATTTTTCCCAGAAAGATCACACTAAAAGAAGTCTAGATCTCAAATTTCAAAGCTTTCCGAGTTCAAACGAAGCCAGAATAAATTTCACAAGATTCTGGTCGAAATTTTTTTTTATTATTATTGAAATACTTTTCGATTAAACTACAAGGTATGAGGACTCCAAATCTGAAATTTCACGTCGATTGGAGTTAAGATGAAACCACAATAAATCTTTGAATTTTCGGAATTTTTGGATCTTGAAAATTTGAAAAACTTTGATGGAAGAGATGGATGAAAAATTTGATGATAGATGAATAGAAGGATAGATTTACCGATTGAAGATGACAACCTATGCTCTGATTACCAATTGATACGAATCTAGTTGTATTAGATTCAAATCTAGCCTTGAATATCTATCAAAGTCGACTTGAACTTCCTCAACTTCTAGATGTGTATGTCGATGACCTTCACAAGGTGATTCCTCTTCTTTCGTCGGCCCAAAGTCTCCAATTAGACCTGCAATTGTTAACTCTAGAACACAAGATTCACAAACAATCAAGTATCACAACTTAATTGTTTGCTAGGACTCTACAAGATTGAAGAACCCTAAGTTTTTGCTCAAACTAGAACAAAGAAGCTAAGATAATCAATTTGGGTAAAAACCTCAATTTTATTAATCAACTCAACTTATGTTTACAAGGGGGTTGGTGCCTTTATATAGGCAAGAAGGGGGAGGCGGCTCTGATATAAATTCCTATGCCCTAAGG
The DNA here is from genome assembly GCA_001974825.2 of Corchorus olitorius. Lineage (NCBI taxonomy): Eukaryota > Viridiplantae > Streptophyta > Magnoliopsida > Malvales > Malvaceae > Corchorus > Corchorus olitorius. The sequence continues at coordinate 34,757 of AWUE01015926.1, read as the reverse complement.
GTAAAGGAAAAAGTTAGGAAGGAGCTAGGAAGGACCATACTCCTTATTCTACTAGGAAAAGGAAAATAACAAACAAGGATTGGACTTAGTCAAACAAGGCCCAACCCAATGTCATCTAAACTAAATAAATAGCTAATTAAAATAGAATAAAGCCCAAAATGGCCAAATTACAACTCTAATGACCTAAAGCTCATCGATTTCAAGAAGAATGCACAACTTGGAATCGATGGGAATATTCCTTTGTTGATGATCTCCAATGGGTTTCAAATGATCTCCGATGGCTTTAAACTCTTCAAGATGAACTCTAATGAGGCCAAACAAAGCTTCCTTGAACCTTTTAGCTCTTGCCCTTGTCATTGGGCCTAATGGCATCTTCAATGGATCAAATGGCATCTTAAGCAACTCCGATGAGCTTGAAACTTCTTCCTTAGCATCTTCAAGCTTCTCCAAGCCTCCTTGCCGCATATGCACATCCTCTCCATGATCTCCATTGTGCCCTTCAAGACCATGATGAGTCCTTGGCGCATCAATTTATCTTCTGAAATTTAAAAATTTTACGTGGGGAGCATGTGAATATTTGTCAAATATATACCGTGATAATAATAGATGGAATTGGGCTCAACTTTTATCAAAAGGGTGTTACCGCCCAAACCCAAAGCCACTAAAATATAATGATTTTTTTAACAAAAAAAAGCATTATAATTTCTTTTTCTCTTGATAACATATACGAAACTATAAGCCCAGCCCACTGGCACTAATTCTCAATAAAGGAGAGGCACACACATTATTTAGGTAAGATCAATAAGCAGTTGATTCAAATGGTTTGACACTTGTTCTCCTTAAGCAAGGTTTCGGATTCGAGTTTTGTGAATGGAGAAAACCATTGTTGGGAGAGCTTTAACCCCATATTAGGCCAACCCGGCTCGAATAAGGTTAACTTGTAAATATAACAAAAAAAAATTTAGGTAAGATTTTATCCTCCAAAACCATAAGATCATAGATTTCACGCTTATTGGGTTGGTCAAAATGGTAAAGACTTGGACTTGTGGTGGAAGATACTCGGATATGAGTCTTAATAGACCTATATTGGTAGACTATCTGTAAATTCGAAAAATCTGCAAGTGAAAATCCAATAGATCCATAAATGATCCCTAAAGGAGTTGGAGGCTTGCTCTGCCCTTAAAGATCATAAGATAACATATCTTGCTCCTAAACTCTTTTTTTTCCACCAAAAAAGAAAAAGATCATATATTGTGAGAGGTATTATTATTAGAGTTATTATTTGATACACCGTGGGTGGATTTTTTGAACCCCATAACCGGATAGATAGATGATTGGTAGATGATTTGTCTAAAAGATACATGTGTAGGTTCAATTTGTAAATCCATATATATGAGTAAATGAACTGCATATATATAGATTAACACATAGGTTAACCTCTATTAAGGATCACGATAAATCATCATCACATCAAGATAAGCTATAATTGTGATAGAGTTTGGCTTTGTGTAAATATCTCTCTACTTATGTATTCTAACTGATCTTGTACTCTAAATCTCAGCTATAAAAACCAAGGTCTTGTTGTACTTCTTTACGTAAGATAATTTCACAAATCTCTTTGTATTCAACTTGGTATCAAGAGCCAAAATACCCCACGGTTCAGATATGGCCACCAACTCTTCTTCACTATCTTCTACCACCTCTTCCTCGTCCTCTCAAATTTCTACCACCTCTTCCTTGTCCTCTCAAATTTCTAGACTTTCCACATCAACCATGACACCACTGAATCCTTTTGTTAACATCCATCTTATCATCACCATTAAACTCAATCGAGCTAACTATCTTTTGTAAAAAGCTCAATTTTTACCATACCTTCGGGCACAAAGGCTGCTTGGATATGTTGATGGCACAAATTCTTGCCCACAACAATTTCTTTCTGATACCGGAGAAAACACTCCGCCAGCAGTCAATCCAGCATACATGATATGGCAGCAGCAAGATCAAATGATCCTTAGTGCATTGATCTCCTCCCTCTCGGAACCAATTCTTGCCCTAGTAATTGGTCTTGGCACATCCTATGAAATGTGGACAGCACTGCAACGAATGTTCTCTTCTCAATCAAATGCCCGAATCATGCAAATAAGGTATGAATTGGCCACAAGAAAGAAAGGTAATCTTTCCATTGCTGATTACTTCTAGAAAATCAAAATCCTAGCTGATACGCTTGTTGCCATTGGACAACCTCTGCAAGATTCTAAAATTATTTCTTACTTACTTGCTGGTTTGAGCTCAGATTATGATTCCTTTGTCACTTTTGTTACCGCAAGGGTGGAACCAATGACCTTGAATGATTTATATGGTCATTTACTAACATTTGAGCTCCGGTTAGAGCAAAATCATTTTGTTGCTGTTATTGATATTTCAGCTCCCTCGGCAAATATTACAACTAAAAATACCTTCAATAGAGGCCGTGGAGGAGGGCGTGGAAATACACAATTTTCTGGCCGAGATAATCGTGGAAGAGGTCGTGGAAGGTCCAACATGGGTAACAGTCACATGGGTAATGGTTTGCTTCCAACTCCTCGCCCAACTTGTCAAGTTTGCGGCAAAATGGGACATACTGCAATGATGTGCTATCAACGATTCGACCATGCCTATCAAGGTAAACAAAATGTCAAGTTTCCTTCTCTATCAGAGAATGCTAATATTGTTGCTTATACTGCTGGACCAACCTCTATCTCTGATCTAAATCGGCACGCGGACACTGGTGCAAGCAATCACTTGACTCATGATCTCAACAATCTCTCTGTCCATGAAAAGTATACCGGTCCTGAACAGATTCGTGTTGGTAATGGAACAGGTTTGCCTATTCATCATATTGGTTCATCTCGTTTAACTACCTCCCATTCCTCATTTAGGCTAAACAATATCTTACATGTTCCTAAAATTACCAAAAATCTTCTTTCTATTAGTCAATTCACCCGTGATAATAATGTCTTTTTTAAATTTCACTCCACCTATTTTCTTGTTAAGGATCTGTTCACGGGGAAAATTCTTCTTCGAGGGGAATGTAAAGACGGCCTGTATGAGCTCATCACCGCTGTGAGAAAACGAGGCATTCCCACTGCTTACATAGGTGAACGAGCAACAATAAATCAATGGCACAATAGGTTCGGTCATCCAGCTCTTCGCACAGTTAGTAGGATCATCTCCTCCAATAGTCTTCCAGTCTTCAAGAATAAAAACTCTTCAGTTTGTGATGCATGTCAACAAGCTAAGAGTCATCAATTATCTTTTAAGTCTTCTGTTTCTAAGTCTAGGAATCCTTTAGAACTTATTTTTTCTGATGTTTGGGGACCCTCTCAAGTAGTGTCCACCAATGGTTACCGTTATTATGTAAGTTTTCTTGATGATTTCAGTAAATTCCATTGGATTTTTCCTATGACTTGCAAATCTGATGTTGAGCACATTTTTCTTCAATTTTCAGAAAACTGTCGAAAGATTTTTTGATCAAAAAATTAAAATGGTTCAAACTGATTGGGGAGGTGAATATCGGAGAGTAACAAAATTTTTAAACAACCTTGGCATCATTCATAGACATCCTTGTCCACACACTCACCAACAAAATGGTCCAATTGAAAGGAAGCACAGACACATTGTTGAAACCGGTCTGTCCTTAATGGCACATGCCTCTGTTCCAAAAAAATTCTGGGATATAGTTTTTGACACTGCCTATTACTTGATTAATAGATTACCTTCCCCTGTCATTCAAAATCAAACTCCTTTTGAACGTTTGTTCAAAATAAAACCAGATTACAATTTTCTCAAAACTTTTGGTTGTGCTTGTTGGCCTTGCCTCTGTCCCTACAATGCATATAAAATGGATTATAGGTCAAAAAAGTGTGTTTTCTTAGGATATAGTCCTCGTCATAAAGGTTATAAGTGCCTTGATTTCAATACAGGTCGGATTTACATTTCTCGTGATGTTATCTTTTATGAAAATTCCTTTCCATTTCATGATCTTATTAATGTTGCAGATACTGAAAATTCAGAGCACTCAAATTCAATTGTTCTTCCTACTCTTAATCCTACCTTGACAACAAACACCATCTTACATCAAGTCCAACCCAACTTAGATACCTCTCACCTTGCAACTACACAACCCTCTCCCTCATCACCAACAGAAAGTTCATCCACGTTTGTTTCACCACCAAACCAAGAAGGTCAACTTGTTTCACAACCAACATAACCTGTAAACCCTATACATCACATGGAGACTAGATCAAGGAACAATATATTCAAGCCTCACTGATGGCACAATTCGTTATCCTCTTCCAAAAACATTGATTGCTACATGTGAAAATGATGAGATAGAGCCAACATGCTATACACAAGCATCAAAGCTTCCTCAATGGAGGGAAGCCCTGAATTTAGAATTTGATGCACTCCATTGTAACTATACTTGGTCACTTGTTCCTCGTCGGAAAAAAATGAATATATTGGGTTGCAAATGGGTATCTAAGTTAAAAAGGGGAGCAGACGGTACCATTGAAAGACACAAAGCTAGACTGGTAGCGAAAGGATTTCACCAACAAGAAGGTTTGGACTATGGTGATACCTTTACTCCTGTGGTAAAATCTGTTACTATTCGTACTATTCTCTCTATTGCTGTCTCAAAAGGTTGGCCCATTCATCAAATTGATGTGCAAAATGCTTTCTTACATGGTACCCTTTATAAAGATGTTTTTATGCAGCAGCCACTAGGCTTTGTTGATTCGAAATTTCCATCACATGTTTATAAGTTACGCAAGTCCTTGTATGGGCTCAAGCAGGCACCTAGAGCATGGTTTTCTCGCCTTAGTCAGCGACTTCTTGAATTGGGATTTGTTCCTTCCAAAACAGATCATAGCTTGTTCATTTTAAATCAGAACTCTCACTCCACCTATGTGCTCATTTATGTGGATGATATCTTGATTACAAGCTCAAATGCTACTAGTGTTTCATGGCTAATTAAGTCTCTTGCTCTTGATTTTGCTATCAAAGATCTAGGTCCTCTTCATTATTTCTTGGGCATTGAGGCTTCATGGCACGGATCAGAATTATTTCTCTCCCAAGGCAAGTACATCCTTGACTTTTTGAAGAGGACGAATATGCAGCATGCTAAACCAATCTCCTCACCCATGGTTTCGTCAGAAAATTTGTCCAAATTTGATGGGGAGAAAATCTTGGATCCTATTGAGTATAGAAGTGTTGTGGGAGCTTTACAATACCTTACATTCACCAGACCAGATGTATCATTTGTTATGAATAAGTGTGTCAATTTATGCACTCTCCAACCCACTCTCATTAGACGGCTGTTAAAAGGATTTTAAGATACTTGAAGCATACAATTTCTTATGGTTTGGTTTTTAAGAAGGTTTCCTCTTGCTCCCTTAATGCCTTCTGTGATGCGGATTAGGAAGGCTGCCTTGATGATAGACGCTCCACAAGTGGATATGGAGTTTTCTTTGGCTGTAATTTGATCTCTTGGAGCTCTCGGAAGCAAGTTACAGTGGCACGGTCTAGTACAAAAACAGAGTATGAAGCATTGGCCAACACCGCAGCTGAACTATGTTGGATTCAGAGTTTGTTGAGAGAACTTGGAATTTTTCTCTCATCTCCACCAGCCTTATGGTGTGATAATATTGGAGCCATGTATTTGTCTGCAAATCCTATTTTCCATGCTCATACAAAGCATATTGAAATAGATTTTCACTTTGTACGAGAAAAGGTAGCTCGTGGTGACTTGGCTGTCAAATTTATCTCCTCCAAAAACCAGGTAGCAGACATCTCCACTAAGGCAGTTTCCAAATTCTACGAAGCAAGCTCAACGTTCTGTCAAAACCGTTGAACTTGAGGGGGCATGTTAAGGATCACGATGAATCATCATCATATCAAGATAAGCTATAGTTGTGATAGAGTTTGTCTTTGTGTAAATATCTCTCTACTTATGTATTCTAACTGATTTTGTACTCTAAATCTCCGCTATAAATACCAAGATCTTGTTGTACTTCTTTACGCAACATAATTTCACAAATCTCCCTGCACCTAAATCCTTTTCAACGAAAAGAAGATATCCTATATACACTATCATTTGTGCATTAGAAACCATATAATACTACTGATTTCCGGCCTAGAGAAAATAAATTATCAACTGATTCCATTATGCTTAAAACTTGTAAAGCCCATTAAAGTAGGAGTAAAATGGGCTAATATGACAAGTAACCCAAAACCCATGACAATTGAAAGCCCTTTAGTAGCTAAAGGACCCAAAATCGACCTTTTTATGGCTGGCCTGTCAAAATAGAATAGTGGGAAATGAAAATCGAAGAATCAGTTTAATGCATCCCTCTTTTTAATCACAGGACTATGAAACAATCTTGCAATGGTACCGCCACACTCTACTTCATATAATCATATTTGTGTCATAGGTGGTTACAATTTTGGAGTTTGATGTATGTGCCAATTATATATATGGACGTAATCAAAATCTGTTGGCCTACCTCAACCCCAAATCAGTGCTCTCTCTGTTTCATGAGCTTCGGGATCAGGGCTTCCAGCTATGCGGGGCATGCATATTCCGTACATGTTTCTCCATGTTCTTAAAAGTTTAGGTGAGGGGAGGTTACCCCAATTCAGGGTCAGGACAAGCCACAAGTCTTAAAGAGGGTTTACAGTGTTACTTATAAATCACCCACCAATAAGAACCGTTGGTACGACTCAAACCTCAAACCTCGAGCAGAGGTCAAAACCTTACCAACTCAAACAACCTCAATTGGCTCTCTACATGTTTCTTGTCTTTCGTATCTATTAACTTATTATTATCATGTGGCCATTTATGTTACTAAGGTTTATATTTGGTACAAGCTAAACTTTGTTCGAGTGGCTTGGGCTATTATAGGGATAAATTATTTTCTCTATTAATAAGACTCGAACTCGATCGAGACATTGTTTAAGGGATAAGAGAAATATAAAGTGGATAAAAGAAAATTATTAGATAGAATCGTCCTACCACGTCATTCATAGAATGTTTAATAATATTCAGGGACTTCTTTATACTTAAACAATAATCTTGGTCACTAAACGGGAGCAATTTTCGGGCAAAAAAAAAAGGGAGCAATTGAATTTTTTTTTTTTTTAAACGGGCTACTTATGCATTCATCAAGGAGTTGGATTACAAATATAGGATAGTAAGTAACCCTCCCACACCCTAAAATTATCTAACTGACATTCAGATTTAGCAATATGGGAGCAATTGAATTTTCAATTAATTCTTCTTTGTGCTACATATATAAAAGAAAAACGTACTAGTTGTTCTTATTGACTAGCTAGGGGGCACAGGCCTTTTAATTCTACCACGGTGCATGGCTAAGGATAAGAATAGAATCCCATGGAACTCAAAGAAAAAGCACTTATAATTAAATTTCGAGTACTACTTTAGTTATTTCTTTTCACAATATAAATTAAATAAATTCATTAAAACCCATCACAGGTACTTAAAAGTTTCTATCTTTTCCTTTTCTTCGAAGAAGGGCAAATGTTAGGTATATATTTTCCTGTATTTTATATGTTAAATTGATATGATTATGTGCCTATTCATATGTGCTTGATGCTTAATTTATTAATATTTATGTTTTAGGTACATATTAGAGTGCTTCAAGGCAAAAGGAGCTAAATTGGAGTTATTTAGAACATGCTGAAATTTTCCTGTTTCAACCTGGAGCGGGTCGAATTCGACCTTCTCAAGGTCGAAACAGGCTGGAATTTGAAGTTACGCTGGTCTCAACTCTTTGGGCTTACAATTTCTAGTTGCTTAACATGTGGGCTTAGGAAAATATTTGATTACCCATATTATTTACTTTAGTAATTATTAGGAAATTTGTGGCAAAATTGTAATTTGCCAAAATTAAATATTAGGTTTAGATTTTAAAAGGAGCCGCATGCCAAGGACGAAGGGAACTTTTCAATTCCAGAAATTAGAATTTTGCTTTGCTTTGGAAAACGTAAATTCAAGAATGGAGATTTTCTTCATTCTTGATTATTTTGTAATATATCTTTTCTAGTTAATTAATTTTGAGACTTTCAATCTCTTGGGTATTTGATTTGTGAGGCTCTGCACTTATTCATCTATCTTGTAAGTATTTCAACTTTCTCTGAATTATTTGAATGATTTCATACTTGATTATTTAGAATGGCCATCTATTGTGATTGGGTATGATTTCTATTGTTAGATGAGATTCCTATATGCAATCGTAGGTAATCGAATCCCTAGTAACAACTTAGAGTAGCCCTCTAAGAGAATTTTGGGAATAGGTTGAATGTTGCCTATATTAGTGAACATTGTCTATTGTTGGCTAAGATCTTTCTAGTTCTTAAAGCAACAAGTTACTTGAATCTAGTAGACGATTGGAACTAGGTTAGTACACCTGCTAGGATTTAGTCTAGGGCGTGAGTCAGGACTAATGAAGACTAAGGAAAGATAGGGATTAATGGTCGATGACGTTAATCTATGCCATCTATTTACCAAGTTAGATATTAATTGATGCCAAAGATCAAATCCTTTTATCCCAAGAGTGCGATTATCTTGAAATTGGAATATTTATTAAATTGTTTCTTTAATCTCACTAGTATTTTATTTTGTTATTTATTTAATTTAGTTAATTTCTCTATAGAAACCCCCTATTTTAGTTTAATTCCTAACTTTAGGAAAAGTAATTAAAACAATAGTTCTTTGTGGGATCGACTCGTACTTACCCTGTCTATAGGTATTATATGATTTTATTTTTGGTGGAATATGACTCCCATCAGCAAACCTATTTCGCATTTGCCCACAGTGATAGTCAATATTCATATTGTTTGCAAATAATATTCTTATAGTTGTGATTAGTGACAAAGTCGATTCAATCCCTAACAATTTTTTTTTATTATTTTCTCTTTTGTTCATCCAAACAAATACATAGATAAAAAATAGTACTAAGTGATACTTCTATTTTTCTTTTAAAAAGTCCACCTTGCATGTGTTTAAGTATAAAATACAATGAGATCAATGGCTTTGAGCTTAGGATTGAATAAAATACAAAATTGGGGATTTGAGTTCTAATGAAACTTAAGAATAGGAGTCCATGCAAATAAAATGCCCCATAAGGAAGAGGAGGGAAGAAACAATCTTGTCCACATCTATTCGATCATCACCATATATAATTGAGAGACTTGACTAAACAAAGTAGGCATCTTCCTCAGTTAACGCCTATTTAAAACAGTAAATAGTGCACACAAATCACCGCCAATTGCATCTAACCAAACAAAACAAGTTACATGGTCAAAGAAACAATCAAAGGGGAAAAATGGGAAACGCCAAAACATCATTTTCGTTTCATTATTATTTTAGTAGTAGTATTGAAAAGGGTTAAGTCAGTCACCACTTGCCAGGCAAGAGAACATGCTCCAAAATTCCATCACCTTTGCTCTCCAACAACCACAACCAAAGCAAATCAAACCTCTCCTTTAATCACTAATAATCAACCGCTAAATCTAGTTTTCAAACTCACCTTTTTCCCTTTTGGGCCCCTCCTCAATGTTTTCATATAGTCCTTTATAAGAAAAAAACCATACTTTTAAAAGTTTGAAATTTTTATCATTTCTCTTCTGAATTTGTTAACGGAGTTTTCTAAAATTTCACGATTTTAATTCGAGTTAGTTTTAGAAGAATAAATTTTGAGATACCCTAAATTAAATAAAAAATTATATTTGAGGATGTTATACTGTATTTAAGGTTATGGTAAACGGTAACATATACTTTTTTCTTTTAGCAACAGTGGTATATCATTACTTAAAAGATGTCTGGATTACAAATGTGCATAGGAATTTCACAGCAAATATAATTAGCCCCAATAGCACAATCAGAGTGTGCTAAGTTATGTGCAAACCTATTACAAATTCTATTAACATATTGAAAATTAATAAAATGGAAATAAGTAGCAAACTCCTCAATCTGAGCTACAAGAGTGCCACCATCCCAAAAACACGGATCAACCTTCTTTATTTTTCGAAGACCAATGAATCACTTTCTACAAAACAATCATTAAAACCATTATACAATGCTACTATTAGTCCAAAGCGGATAGCATACATCTCAGCAAAAAGGGCGTCCGGCACTGAATTGATTCTCGTTGTCGCACATAGCAGAGCTATACCATTTTCATCTCTAATCACTGCTCCGAAGCCTGCATCATTCATATTAGATACAAACGAAGCATCGACATTCAATTTCACATATCTTGGTGCTGGAGGCATCCACGTCTGTAATGATCCTCTCGGTATAGCAGTATCCCGTCGAAAGGAAGAGGTCTCTACCTTATGAACATATCTGGCAGCCAAGACACATAAGGCAGCTGGCAATCGGCAAGTATTATCATGAAAAGCCTTATTCCTATTTGCCCAAATCAACCACAGTAAAAAGCCATCAAGTTCTAAAACACCTAACTGAAGGGAAATAAAAAACAAAACAAATACGCAGCGGAAAATAAAATCGGTTCCCAACTAGGATCTTTACAAAGATGAGCCAAGTGTGATAGAAATTATACCTTAAGAAGCGAAATCACAAAACGATTTGGAGTTCGAAACCACTATAGCGAAATCCTTTTTAGTTCTCACCTGTAAGGAGTCCACACGATCAACAGGCAATCAAGATTGAAGCTTGAGTCTCTTTCATGTTGTGATAGCAAAACATCAGAGAGTTTTTCTTTTCAAAAAAGGGTTGATGGCTTAGAATATGTTTTCAACCTCTTTCCCTAGGTAAAATAACACTTATTTATACCTAGGTTAGGATCAATCTGATGGACATGATTAAACACTTTAATCATGATAATTGGGCCACTAATTTGGGCTTAGTGAACCAATTATTTAATATGTGTTCAACCTCTTGTTGTTGTTCCATTTTATTCCCATTAGTCTTTTCATAGATAAATTCTCTTTCTAGAAAGACACCTGTCCGAGCAACAAACACTTTGTTCTCGGTGAAATTATAGAAATAGTATCCTTTATTTTGTTTAGGATACCCAACAAACAGACACTTTTTAGATTTGGGTTCAAATTTATCTAATGTTTGGCGTTTTACATAAGCCTCACATCCCCAAATCTTCATAAAAGACATATTGAGGCATTTCCTAGTCCACATCTCATATGGTGTCTTTTGAACCGACTTTGATGGTACACGGTTCAGTGTGAAAGCAGCAGATTCTAATGCATGTCCCCAAAAGGAAACTGGAAGATTTGCATGACTCATCATTGATCGAACCATGTCTAACAAAGTTCGATTCCTCCTTACCGCAACTTCATTCCATTGTGGTGTGGCAGGAGGAGTGAGTTGTGAGAATATCCCACACTCCTCCAGACAGTTAAGAAATTCTTGGCTTAAATATTCTCCACCTCGCTCAGATCGAAGTGCCTTGATACTTTTGCCAAGTTGGTTTTGTACTTCATTCTTAAATTCCTTGAACTTTTCAAAGGCTTCAGATTTCTGTTTCATAAGATACACATATACATATCTACTGAAGTCATCAGTAAATGTAATAAAATACGGGTAACCTCCTCTAGCTTGTTTGTTTAAAGGTCCACAAACATCAGTATGTATGAGGCCCAATAAATCACTGGCTCTCTCACCTTGTTTGGTGAAAGGAGCTTTGGTCATCTTACCCAATAAACAAGGTTCGCATATCTCATATTGTTCAAAATCAAAAGAATCTAAGAATCCATCTTTATGGAGTCTGGATATGCGTTTCTCATTTATATGGCCCAAGCGACAATGCTAGAGGTAAGTTGGATTAGAATCATTAGATTTAATCTTTTTAGCATTTATGTCAAAGATGGGCATATCTAGATCTAGAACATAAAGACCATTAATTAAATGTGCACAACCATAATAAATATCATTGAAATAAATAGAACAACATTTGTTTATTATCACAAATGAAAAACCCAGCTTGTCCAAACAAGCAATAGAAATTATGTTTCTAGTAATGGAAGGCATATAAAAACAATCCTCAAGTTCTAGTTCAAGCCCAGTGGGCAAAGATAAAACATATGTCCCTACAGTTAAAGCAGCAACTCTTGCTCCATTTCCAACTCGTAGGTCTACATCACCCTTAGCCAATGTTCTACTCCTTTTGAGTCCCTGCACATTTACACAAATGTAGGAAACACATCCAGTATCTAATACACATGATGTAGAAGTAGATAAATTGACTTCTATAACATAAATACCTGAAGTGGAAGTCTCACTTCCCTTCTTTTTCTTCTTCAACTCTTCCAGGTAAAACTTGTAGTTCCTTTTCCAATGGCCGGTCTCACCGCAATGGAAACAACTCCCTTCTTTGGTCACGCCACCCTTAGGCTTGAGTGCAGCAACAATTTGCTTGGACTTGCCAGCAGCTTTGTTATCGTTAACCTTTGGTTTGAATTTGCCCTTGGCCTTTTTCTTGCCCTGTTTAACCATCAGAATGGTATTGGGCTTGGCCCTTTTCATGTTTGCTTCAGCAGTTCTCAACATGCTAAGCAATTCAGGCAATGACTTGTCAATTTCATTCATGTTGTAATTAATGATGAATTGACTGTAACTCTCAGGCAACGATAGCAGAGTTACATCAGTAGCCAACTCTTGGCCCAAAGGGAATCCCAATATCTCAAGGCTTTCAACATAGCCTATCATCTCGAGAACATGTGTTCCAACGGGAGTCCCCTCAGCCATTTTGCATCCAAACAGGGCTTTAAAGACATCAAATCTCTCTTGCCTAGCATGCCCTTGATAAAGTTGTTTGAGATGCTCGATCATATCGAAAGCATCCATCTCCTCATGATGCCTCTGAAGATCAGGAGTCATGGTGGCAAGCATAAGGCAAGCGACATCCAAAGCGTCATCTTGATGCTTCTTATAAGCATCCCTTTCAGCCCTTGGGGCACTAGCAAGTGGTTCCTCGGGAAAGGGTTCCTCAAGGACATACAGTTTCCTTTTTTATTTGAGGATTATCCTCAAATTTCTGTACCGATCCAGGAAATTTAACCCATTCAGTTTGTCCTTCTCAAGGACAGATCGCAATGAAAGTGTGTTGGACATGTTTGTTGCCATATGGTAATCTACAACAAAATATGCAAATAAATATCATGCTTTATATATTCATTTAATTTAATATGGCGGTTTAAATTAAATGAATTATTCCCACTATTTTAAACGAATTAATAACCCTCACTATTAATTCGGAAAATCCTACCATAGAATTTTCTAGTGGGCCAAGATCCATATTTCACCTAAAGTTGAGTCGGCTTTGGCTGAACACACAAATTTGGCTATTTAGGTAGGCAACTTTTGCCAAATGCATCTCATGCAACTCTTGGATAGTTGGGTGAACAACTCTTGTTCTAAATTCATCTTATGAATGTCCCAACTCATTGCGTCCAGATCCCCAATCCTATTGAGATAGCCTAGTTAAGTCGGGCCGAATGTTAACTATTCGGATATCACTATTATCCTTTCGCGCCTTACCAAGATTGAATTATGTACTTTACTTTGACAAACCCACAAAAATTCGATCTAGGCTTTGACGAGAGCCACACATTGGAAGGCTTTCTTGACTTAATGTTTTTCTTGGAGGGATTTTGATTTCTGATCCCACCAATTTTAACTTGATAAAATTATTGATCATATCCATTACCAATAAGCATGCATCCCATTTAATCATGTATCTCATACATATACAAATGCAAGAAATAAACGTGACATGGTTATAGCCCAATCTACATCGATTCTCTTAAGCGAAAAGAGAATCGACAATGGTCAACCTAGGGGTATATATAGCTTTTTCAAGCTCCTCCTTTGTCTCCCATGCATGATCCTCATATCATTGATTTCTCGTTTGAACACTTTCAGCCTTAAATTTAATTTAATATTATACTTTACATATAGCAGAAACCTCGATTTACATTCGAGGGGAGTAAGGTGAGAAGAGAATGTACAATGAGAGTTATATATAGAGAAAGGCACGACACGCAGGCCGTATTTTTAAATTACAACCCTTGTAAAACCTATAGTCATGGGGCTATAACAATGCACCATGCTCAAACAACATAACACCATGATGTTTCATAAACAACAAATCAAAACCAATTTTATTCGACTTCGAATTGCAACAACTTAAGAACAATTTCTTTCATTGCTGAACTAATCCAAGTGGCATGAATCAAATTCGTGCATTAGATTAGTCATAAGTTTTCATAAAACATGAGACATCGTAATCTGTACAGAAAATTCCAGCAAGTAGTCATGAGAAAGAAAATTCAGATTCACTAACTTTTAGAGATCGAAAAATTCTAAAATTTTCCAGATTTGTAGTTGAACCATTCAAATACAACGTACTAAAAATTCAGCCGAAAATTCGACCTATAACCCATTCAATTAGACAATCTAAATCGGGTTAGGAAATCTGTTACAGAATTTTCCATATTCAATGACCTTAGGGAAAAAATTTCGAAAAACTAACTTTTAGTGATCCAAAAATTTTGAAATTTTAACTGTAACTAGTTTAACCGTTAAAATAAAATATATTAAAAATTTAGCCTAAAATTCATTCTACAACTACCCCAAAAGACTTGTCGAAATTTTGACCAGAAACATCTATCAGTATTTTTCAGAACTGTCGACACTCAACGAAAGAATCTCAAACACGAAATTTTCATGCTTAGAAAATTCTGAAAATTTGCATGGATCTAGTTTAACCATTAAAGTAAAACATGTTAAAAAGTAAGAAATCAATTCGAAGCCCAAGGTCATCAAACGAATTTTACATATCACATATGAAATCAGAAAAACATCATATCGCATATGAAGCAAATCGCATAAAAGGAAATCATAACCAGAGATCATGCGATTCAACCAATCCAACTTGGGACTTCGTAAGTCGCTCTGATACCAATGAAGGGAAACCAAAAACAAAACAAATATGCAGCGGAAAATAAAATCGGTTCGCAACCAGGATCCTTACGAAGATGAGCCAAGTGGTGATAAAAAGTATACCTTAGGAAGCGAACTCACAAAATGATTTGGAGTTCGAAACCACTATAGTGAAATCCTTTTTGGTTCTCGCCTGGTTCTCGCCTCTAAGAAGTCCACACAATCAACAGGCAATCAAGATTGAAGCTTGAGTCTCTTTCGTATTGTGCTAGCAAAACGTTAGAGAGTTTTTCTTTTCAGAAAAAGGTTGACGACTTAAAATATGTGTTCAACCTCTTTCCCTAAATAAAATAACACTTATTTATACCTAGGTTAAGATCAATCTGAAGGACATGATTAAACACTTTAATCATGATAATTGGACCACTAATTTAGGCTTAATGGACCAATTATTTAATTGGTCTTTTGGGCATAACTCAACACTAACTCCTTAGCCTTCGTAAATAAACTCAACCAAAATTCATCTGAATCTAACCAAGTCCCCAAATAATCATCAAGCCAAGGACAAGCAGTATTCCAAACAGTCCTACTAAAAGGGCAAAAGAAAAAGATATGCAATGCTGAGCTCTTTGTACCATAGCACACATCACAGCCATTATCAATGGTTACACCCCTATATTCCAACATGGCTTTTGTTGGCAAAATATTTGACACTAATCTCCAAAGAAAATACTTAACCTTCGGGAGTACCAAATCATTCTAAATCAAATGCCACACTGGTGGTAGGTCCGAAATAAACACCTCTTTACCAAGAATCTGTCTAGCCACATGGTACCCATTTTTGGCTTATATCTTTTGATTTGCTCCTTAATTTGCATTAGAGTCACTCATGGGCATTTTGGTCATTTTAGTTCCATTTTTAATTTAGATTAGCTAATTCATTTTTAGTCATCCATATTGCAATTGAAAAACCCAAAATTATTTTTATTGGCACCTTTGGCATTTTTTGCATATTTCAAGGCTTCATTTAGTAATTTTACATTTTCATCTTTTAGCTTAAAATTGATTTGTTTAGGCATTGCATAAATAGGTTTTGAGTAATTTTAGTAATGGCATTAGTTGGAGGAGAAAGTAAAAAAACAAAAAGGGGAGAATTGCACTTTTGTTAGAAAAACACTTTCTTACTTTGTATATCCAATTAGTCCCCTTAGGTTAGTATCATAATTAGAAGACATAGTAGATTTTGAGGTAATATTGTATGGCATAGTACTTTGCATTACATATTTACAATACATATTATTGTTCATCCATTTTCATTTTTTTCATCTTTGCATAAGTAAAAGGAAGAATGAAATCAAATGAGTGAATTGTTCTTCTCTTGTCATTGCATTGGACATTGGGTAAAGAAATGCTAAGTGACAAATTAGCTCGAGGAAATGCTCCTACAATCGTCATTGCACCGCCCAGAGCCGCTTACATGAAGCTTTCCCTAAGAACAAAGAAAAAATACAAGTCAGGAGCAAAGCTAGCAGCACAAATCACTCTTCACCGTGTCGCGTTATACACAAGATCATTGTTGCATAAACAGTAGCTCTATCGGTTCAGCGCTGCAAGGAGAGGAAGACACACGTGAGAAGCAAGACTTGGACATGATCAAAACAGAGACAGCAATGAAAGAGAGAAACCCCACTTGCCATCTCAGCCGCCACATAAGCATCCCTTGCAGGCCAAAGAGAGTTCACGGGGCCAAGTTTCATTTGCAGATGAAATAAGACAAGGCTCAATAACAAACAAAGCAACTGACTGCAATCACACCAACCAGCACGCTCTTACCCTCTGCCACACTAACAAGCACACCAAGCACAAACAAAAGAGAGAAAGACAAACAAGGGGCATTGAAGAATATATACAGATCAACAGTATCAAATAAAAGAGGAGGAGAGACCAAAAAGAAAAAGAATTCATACCCAAAAAAAAACACAATTGATACCAAGAAACACAATTCACATAAAAAAACAACAGATATCGAAAAGCAGTTCATATCAAAACAGTTCACACCAAAAAACACAGTTCATACCAAAAAAGAAGGGAGTTTCGGTTGAAAAAAAGAGGGTAGCTCTTAGGTTTCTTAAGAAAAAATAATACCAAAAAAAATACAAAAAGATACAAGAAAAGAAAAAAAAGAGAGAGCTTATGGAGAAAATTTCCAGAACCCAATTTTTTCCATCGAAATTACTATTTTAAGAACAAATCCAATTAAATCTGATCCAAACTTACTGTTGAAAAGGAAAAATTGCATGAAATGAGTGTGATATCCGTGAAGCCATTCTTTACCAGCAACGAGTAATGAGTATATTCGTGTCAATCGCTATGGCGGTCTCCATCAGATGAGAAGAGACTTCTGTGATGGCGCTGGTATTGCATGTTTGCTGAGTGCTACTCTGGTGTTGCCAAAGTTTGAGGTGGCTGCATATTGGAATGAATCGAGTGGCTTTGCAGATATTTTTGATGTCGACTACTTCATAAAACAAATGAATGGTTCTGTCAACGTTGTCAGAGAATTGCCATCAGAGATATCATTAAAAGAACCTGTTTGAGTAGATTGTAGTAAGCGGAAAGGAAGAGGAAAGCATGATTCATCCTATTTGCTCATCCGTAATTTCAATGTCTACTGGGATTCTGCTCTTGAGTCGAGATCGAAAGAAGCCTTAATCGAGGCTTCGACAACTACTTCCAACTATCAGAGAGGTCACATTCCGAGTTCGCTTGTATCTTTTCTTAGTTCTCATTCGGACATCATTTTCCAAAGTAGGATTCACAGGTCTACCAAAACTGTGAAGTTGCTGATCCTGAGCATGGCTAGCCCTCGTCGATTAACTAAGCAGTGGAACTAGCAGCTTCTGTATCAGGCGTATGATCAATGCCACTTGTGTTGTTTGGATCCTCCCGATTGGAGATGCCAGATAGAAATCCCGGTTCATCGAGCTTGAGGGATCGGGCTTGGAGTCTCGTTCCGTTTAAATTGGTTGAGGGTGTTTGCCGCCTTGGGTCGTGAGGGTCGGGCAGAAATGCGAGATCTTGAGGTTGTTTATCGCATTTGGTTGTGATTTGTTTCGGATGCAAAGATTTGGAGGTATTTGCTTCAAATTGGTAAGGGGGTTTGGTTCGGGTAGTTTCTAGGAACGGTATGCTAGAGTTTGGAGGTTCCACCATGGCGAATCGCTGGTGTTTGGGAGGTTGCAGCGCCGCCTAGCAGAGAGAGAGGGAGAAGAATTTCGCAAGTTTAGAGAGAGAAGGGATTTCGATGAAGTGAAGGAGAAAGAAGAGGAGAAGAAAAAAAAAGTACGGGATTGTGGTTAAACGGCGTCGTTTGGGAGGTATGATTCTTAAACTCTTCAATTTTGTCCTTAAATATTGTAATATAGTGCAATTGAGTCCTCACAAAAAATTTTTAATGCGATTTAACCCCTGCAAGTTGTGTTGTGATTCAATTCAAGGCTTTAATTCATAATTAATTTAAGAATTTAATTTAATTTTCAATAACTTGAAAAGATGTACATATATTGTAGTAAATTAAGCTCAAATTTAAAAAGAATTGAAATATCACTTGCATCCACGTTTATTTCCATATAAACTGTTGCTAAATATCATTGTCATGCGAGTTAATTAAAAAGACCCGATGATGGGGTGTATGATTGGGATTTTGGACAGCTATTGTCGGTCTCAATTCATCGCCCCTAGGCTTGGATTATCTGGACGGGGATCTTACCAGTATGAGTGGAAGGCACCCGGACAGTGTTCCTCGTATAATTACTCGGTAAATTTGCATTAATTGGAATTCATGCATCATGTGCATTCATACATAGAAATTAGAATTAGTAATTACTATTAAATTCAAAATTAAAACAAAATACTTTGTTTCCAAAAACTCAAAAAAAGGGATTTGTGATTGTTATTGTTCTCTTCAAGTTTTCCTTAAATCAAAGCCAAGAGTCCACTTTCATTTTAAAAAAGGAAATGAAATAGGCTTTTAAAAAATCAAGGCTTAAGTTTTACTAAAATGGGCAATTTGTCATAAAGAAATGAAAAAAAGGGATAAATAAAAGGGAAAATGAAAATTTGTTTCTCCAGACAAAAAAAAAACTAAAAAAAAAAGGATTTTACAATATGGTAATTCAAAAATTCTAAATTTAAAGAATTCAAATCAAAAGGTTTCAAAATTAAGAAGAGGTTTCAAACCTAAATAAAATGATATAAAAAATTAATTTAAAAAATCCAAAAATATCAAAATGAATGTTTTTCTTTACAAAGAAATTCAATAATTCAAAATCAACCAGTTTTATTTCCGAGCAAAGGGAAGGTTCCTGTTTTTAATTTTACAAGAAGGGAAAGTTCCCATTTTCAGTTTCTTTTCAAAATAGAGTCATTTTAAGCCCGATTTTCTTAAAATCCTTCCATGAGGAACCCAGAAGAGAATAAATAGTAAAATGGGGATAAGAGATTGATCGAAGGGTCCAGTCATTTCTTTTACAACTCAACAATTTTTCTAAACAACTCAAAACTCATTCGTGCTTATGTAACTTTGTTTTCGAAATCAAATAAAAGATTTACTTTTTTAAAATTATTTAAAATTTAGGAATAATAGCGACCAATTATAGAAACCCACAGTTAAGTCTAGACTAGTCAGTGCCGTCTTTCGACGGGCGTCGTGGGGGTGCTAATCCTTCCCCACGCGTACCCGACTCTCGAACCCTTAAGACTCTGGTTAGAAGACCGTTTATTAGGTTTAGTGTTGCCTTTGTCAAGCTTAGGTTAATATTAGACTTAATAATCCGATAGGTGACTAATCACACCTAGATTAAAAAAGATTAGTGGCGACTCCTTAATTTTAAGTCGTTTCGGCAGAGTCCCCGGACCCAAACGTTACGACAAGTAGCAGCCATCTTAAGAGTAACTCCAGATCATTCTGTCTCTAAGAGCCGAAAGATGCAAAGGGATGCACATAGTTTGATTGACATCATCATCCACAAATAACTCCCTTAAAAGATCTAGATCCAGCAGCCATGATTATCAATAAGAGCATTAACCGGTGTTGATTACAAACAACACCGATCGGGGTTGTGGCTGATACGTAGGTGGCTTATTAATCCTAATCCACTTATTTCGCCAGATGTCAATTTCCAGATTCACATATTTATTAAATTTTCATTTACAAACTTTTGAGACTTACATATCTAAATTTTGAGTCTATGCTACATCAAATGCATGGATTTTTTTTTTAGGTAAAGTGCATGAACTTTAATTAATATCTCATTGGGTATATATATAATACTTAGGGTTTATATATAATATATCGTTAGTGGAGTTTAGCAGACTGCACAAACGAGTCTTGAAGGATGACATGTGTCCCTTAGGAACTATATTGAAATATTTAAAATTTAATTAATTTAGAAAATAGACATGTGTCAACTTCACAACCCGCTTGTGGAATCAAAAAATTACACCACCAGTGTATCAAATAATTACCCTTATACTTATTACAATTTATTTTTAACACCAACTTGAATTCTAGTTATTGAAGATAAAATGCAAGTTTGGAAAAAAAAAAAGAAATAAAATGCAAGCATCTAACTATCAGAAAAAAAAAGAAAACCAGTTAAATTATTTAGCTATGTATCTTTGAATTTTATGAGCGGCATTAAGAACTTGATACATTTACTTTTAATTTTTTACCTTAATTACTTTTGTTACCATTATCAAGGGTGAAATTTATAATCCTTGTCAAGCTTCTTCACAGTTGCCTTGCAGACAGACAAACAGAGATATCAATCTATCCTTCCATCCTATGATCCATCTATCTTTCTATCATCTTTTTTTCTTTTTCTTTTTTTTTCCTACTGCGTGCGGCTGCCTACTGTTAATTTTATTTTTTTACGTAATTTTTTAAAACCAAACTGACGCGCCAAAAATCTGACGCGCCCATCACGTCAGCATCTAACAATGGGCAGAGCATCTCCGTGATTAGCGCGTGTACACCAGAAATCTGGATTTTGCAATACAAAAACCGCACATGGCCTGCTTCTTTAACTCGAGTCTGCCCCAAGAGAAAACTTTTTTTTTTTCCTTCGCACAAAAAATTTGTTACACTCTTACTAAATTTAGCTTTCCCCCGCTCTCTCATCCTCTTCCTCCAAAAACTCAGACAAGCACAAAAAAAAAAATAAAAGAAAAGAAAAAAAAAGAAGAACAGAGAAAAATTATTTTTTGTTTCTTGACATTTAATTAATTTACATTTTTTTGTATTTTCATTTTAAATTTTTGGTGATTTATGTCTCGAGAGCCGAATTATGAGTTTCAGGAATGGTGGAACAAGCACAGGGAGAAGAATGGGGAGCTTTTCATGAATGACAATAGTCAGAATCCTAATAACGGATTTCTAACCGTGGAGATCAGCAGTCCGGTTCCTGATCGGTCGGCCGAGAAAGATCGCGCCAGAAGCGCCCGCCAGCTGTCTTGGGTTTGCCTCTTGAAATTCCAGCAACTCGCTAACTCCCTCGCGTGGATCACAAACGCCTCCATTCTCCTCCTCCGTACCGCTAACCGACGCATCTCATCCCCCGATTCCCCCTCTGATTCCTCCGCTTCTAGGCTCTACCGTATCATCAAGTTCTTCCTCTTCCTGGTCGTTCTTTTGCTCTGCATCGAGTTACTTGCATATTTCAAGGGATGGCATTTCAGTCCACCGTCGGTGGCATCGGCGGAGGCCGCGGTCGAGCTCGTGTACGCCAAGTGGCTGGAAATCAGGGCCGACTACTTGGCGCCGCCGCTGCAGAGCTTGGCCAATTTGTGTATTGTGCTTTTCTTGATTCAGTCGGTGGATCGTGTGGTCTTGATGTTAGGATGTTTCTGGATCAAGCTTAGGAGAGTGAAACCGACGGCAACGATGGAGTATCCTGTGGGGAGAGTAGAAGGGGAGAATGTAGAGGATTATCCAATGGTGTTGGTACAAATTCCCATGTGCAACGAGAGGGAGGTAAGCAGATGTAGGTTTCACAATCCCTAGTGAACTAGAAAATGTGATAGCCTACTTAAATATTTGGTTAGTAGATTTGAGTTTCCTGAATTTACCGTTTTATGTTTTTGTTTCAAATCAGTTATTAATGTCTTATTTAGATAGGGGAAGCTTGAATGCTGGAACCTGAATGTTTGACTTTGTTTTGTTGATTAAATGTTGGTCCTTACCATGTTTTAGATTAGGTTCAAAGTTCAAACCAAAAAAGAAAAGAAAAACAAACAAATGGGGGAGAGAGAGAGAGAGAGAGAGAGAGAGATTAAACGTTAAGATTGGGTTAGCTTGTTGTGGTTGTAATATTGGTAACTTTTTACGTCTTCCTTGTTTTATGAGTAGATAGGGCAAGTGCATAGTATAGCAATTGCCTATGGTTCAGAGCAAAGTTGCAAATATTTTTTTCCTTGTTTAGTTCCAAATTAGCCAAAATATTGAAGATTCAAATTGCTTCCCTTTCTGTTCATATACTGGGTTATTATCAAATATAATTTGATGTAAGAAAATTAAAGACACTTTATTGCATGTTAATGGTAAATAAATCCTAGAACTTTTGTTGTGTGGTGCACAGGTTTACCAACAGTCTATTGGAGCGGTTTGTATCTTGGACTGGCCAAAGGAGAGAATGCTGGTGCAGGTTTTGGATGATTCTGATGATACGGATGTTCAGATGCTTATCAAGGCAGAAGTACATAAATGGCAACAAAGGGGTGTGCATATATTGTATAGGCATCGTCTCATTCGTACTGGCTACAAGGCAGGGAATCTGAAATCTGCAATGAGCTGTGACTATGTGAAGAAGTATGAGTTTGTTGCAATTTTTGATGCTGATTTTCAGCCTGCACCGGATTTTTTGAAGAAAACCATTCCTCATTTCAAGGTAACTTTCTAATTCACATCCAATAAGAACTCTATAGGTATAAGAAGGTTTGACACTCGACCGTTAATATCCAAGTTGAGAAAGTTCAGAAGTTTAGTAATTTTTTTTCGCATATATTTATGTGTGTGTGTCTGTGCCCTTTTGTTCTCTCCTTTGAACATGGTTTTGGCTTACTTGTAGGAACAGGGCGATCCTTTCTGCTAATATGATTGTCATTGTTTGAGAAATGGCTAAGGCTAACTTAAACTAGATTTAGAGCTTAGCTGAGCTGAGTACTATGCGTGGCTTCTGGAGAAGAAACTCCATATTGTTTGAAAGTCAACAATGTGGTACTTTGGTGGTTTGCAGTTGTGAGCAGTGCCAACCCTATGGCCACTTTGGTCTTTAATTACAATTAGGTTATGCAGATAAATCTTGTTGGCATGTAACTGCGTTTCCGTTTCAAGCAGAATTAGGTGCTATAATAAACCAAAAATGTTTGATACTGAAAAATACTAATTTTGTTTCTAATATTTGGCATTTTAGTTACATTACTATCAGCTGCATAATGTATCAATTATCACCTAACTGGTTCAGCAAGACCAGAACCATCTTTTGAACACAGGGAAGTTCAACTTGTTGCCAACTTAGTTGATTTAATGCTTGCTCTATCATTACTGAGCCAGTAAGGTATATTTTATTTTTTAAATTTTTGGCTATTGGTTGATCATTTCTGTAAAGATATATGGTATATTTGTGTTTTTCTGTTTTATTTGTTGATATGCCCAAATATTTTCTATCTGATCAGTGCTTGTTTATATTTCCTTTTCCTAGGGGCACGATGAACTAGCATTGGTTCAAACAAGGTGGGCCTTCGTAAACAAGGATGAGAACTTGCTTACAAGATTGCAGAACATAAATTTATCATTTCACTTTGAGGTTGAACAGCAGGTCAATGGTGTGTTTATTAACTTCTTTGGTTTCAATGGAACTGCTGGTGTGTGGAGAATAAAGGCCCTTGAGGATTGTGGTGGATGGTTGGAGCGAACAACTGTCGAGGACATGGATGTTGCTGTCCGTGCTCACCTTTGTGGTTGGAAGTTTATATATCTTGATGATGTTAAGGTGTGTTACATGTTATCATACACAAATTTCTTTCCCCATTTGAGAGAGAAAGGAAAGGTGAGCTAACCTTCATCTGTCTGCAGTGCCTTTGTGAACTTCCTGAGTCCTATGAGGCATACAAGAAACAGCAGCATCGCTGGCATTCAGGTCCAATGCAGTTATTCCGCTTGTGCTTCCTTGACATACTTCGTTCAAAGGTATGGCAGTTTCTTTAAACTATATTTTACATGTATCTGGTTTTCATTGAAACTGAACCATAGATGCATAAAGAATTGTTGTCACCATTAAGAATTGTCTCACAAACTGGTATTTTCTAATTTTTTCTTACTTTTCTCATTTCTATGGACAATCCAGCCATTGTGATTTATTAGCTAGGAAAAAGTTGAAGCAAAATTCCCTATAGCTTAATTAATGGACCTGGTGCATTTCCATTGTTTTTGATTTTTCATGTCTTACACATTTGCATACATACATATATACAAACACATGTTTTACATCCTGATCAACTTTTCATGTCTATACACATATCCATACAATACGAAACATATATTTCACACCCTGATCACTTTTTCCACTTCTGAAATGCGCACTACCAACTTTCTTGACTATCATGTTGTAGGCCCTCTCTAATCATTCAACTATTCTTTTTTAACAAATCTTGTTTTTTCGGAAGAGCTGTAAACCTTACTGAAACTTAATGATTGATATAATCATCTTCTTCAAAGGTTGTTTTCATTGGTTTAATGTATATTTCAAAAACCGCATGAATATTCCTTTTTTTTTTTTAACCAGAAATTTTTTTGTTTTTGCTATATTATTAGCTAAATGTATTGTATATGTGTTTCTAATGCCACCGATTTACATGTTCTTCTCTGATTACATTTAGATTGTAGTGTAAGAAATGCAATTGAAATGCATAGTCTGGACTGAAAGTGGACAGAATCGATTGGGTGGTTCTTCCATATTTTATACCTTAGCTCCATGGATTAATGTACTACTGCTAAAGCAAGAATTCTTTTTTTTTTTTTTTTTTTTTTGAGGAAATTAAAGCAAGAATTCTTGAACAGCAAAGAAATGAATTTTCAATCATCTTTTGTGAGATGAAGCTTAGTTAAGTTTTCATCGTTGTCTTAGCTCTTCTTCCCAGATGATGATACTGGAAGAGCAAGTTAGAAAATCCTTTTTAAAATTCTTAAGGAATTTAATGGGAGATACTGGTGGATTTTATGGTCAGTGAATGTCAATCCTTGCAAACGTCTTGAAAGACAAACTGTAATGGGGATGGAGAAGGGTCAATTAAATTTAACCTAAGAATTATGCCCTTGTCAGAAGTCAATTGGAATTAGGAGGGTCTGAAGATAGACAGAAATCCACATGGGAAATTAATTTGTCATTACATCAACCAATAGTCCAAGCTTTAATCTTTGGGGTTGCCCAAAGATGCGATTGTTGAACTGCTTTGGAAAAGGAAAATACGAATGAAAGCTTTGCCAACTGTTTCTCAAAGATAAACCAAGACTAGTGATGGATGCATGCAACTACCATTGTGCCAAATGCTCAAGGGCAATAATGAAAGCTTTTAATCAGATTTATTTTGGTATGCTTGGTTTTATGGTGCAAAATTTTTCTGAGATCATTTAGTTATGGTGTCCTTTTTCTTTTAACCTTTGTTTTATATATATATAAAGGTGTGATGTTCGATTTAGTGCATCATACTCATTTTTCTTTCCTCATTCCAGGTAAGCATTGGTAAGAAGGCCAATTTGATATTTCTGTTCTTTCTGCTAAGGAAGCTTATTCTGCCCTTTTACTCGTTCACCCTGTTCTGCATCATTCTACCATTGACAATGTTCCTGCCAGAAGCTCAGTTACCAACTTGGGTTGTTTGTTATGTCCCTGGAATTATGTCTATCTTGAATATCCTTCCAGCACCGCGATCATTCCCTTTCATAGTCCCTTACCTTCTATTTGAAAACACCATGTCAGTGACAAAGTTCAATGCCATGATATCTGGGCTGTTTCGTTTAGGAAGTTCTTATGAGTGGATAGTAACGAAAAAATTGGGAAGATCATCAGAGGCTGATCTTGTTGCCTTTGAAAAGGAAGCAGATGTTTTAGTTGAAGCTGCTAGCCTCCTGAGATCTTCCTCAGATTCTGGGCTTGAAGAGCTTAGCAAACTAGAAGTAACGAAGAAAACTGTGAAAACCAGAAAAAATCGTCTGTACAGGAAGGAGCTTGCTCTTGCATTAATCTTGTTAACTGCCTCGGTGAGAAGTTTGTTGTCGGCGCAAGGAGTCCACTTCTACTTCTTATTATTTCAAGGAATCAGTTTCCTAGTTGTAGGTCTCGATTTGATCGGTGAACAAGTGAGTTGACCTTTCGACACTACAGGTGCCGTATAGAGTTCAGTTGCTTCACCGGAGAGCTTCTTGGAAATGCAGGTCACATTGACACAGCTTTTAAATCAATTTGCTATTGTGCATAATAGCCTCCGTGGATCATAACAACAATTTGCTGTTATCGGTTATGGACTAGGACTAGAGCTGTTGATTCATTCGTGCGTGGCACATGCATGTTTCTGGGTCTATTTATATAATACTTAATGGACTAGCATATAACATTTCATGGTTGTCGCCAAGCACCACATGTAGCAAATCAGGCTTTGAAGATGAGGAAAAAAACAAGAAGCTTTATAACAGGGTGGGAATAGGATGGAATATTTTGTGTCCATGTCCTGCAGATTTATTTTGTGTAATACAATTTGTGCTATGGTACACTTGCACTTGCTTGCCAATGACAAAGCTAGGCAAAGCATCATTGGTTGTCATTCTTTTGATTTTGTTAGGCAGATTTGTGTAAGATTACAACATAAATCAGTTTTGAGATTTAATTGATTAAGTTGTTCCATTGTAATTGTGAGTTTACAAAGTTCTGTTCCAAGGTGCATGCTTTTCAGTCAATTGGTAACTTGCATTTCAAAGTTTACCAGAACGATTTAGGCCCCAAAAGTATTACCATTAGCTTTAGAAATTAAAATTTCATTCATGTCAATTAACAACACGTGCAGGTAGTTGATTCTGGAGGAGTTAGCTTCTTAGAGATTTGAATATGACTATTATTTCCCGAAAAGGGAAACTGGTCATGTAAATGCGCAAAAAGGAATAGCAAAAATTCTTCATTTGAAAAAAGTTCATCAAAAGCCAGGCCTTGAATCGAATTGAAGCCCTTCCCTTGTTCACATTGGCAGCAGTCATTTCTACTCCACAAAGCAAATTATTCCTTTTGATCATACCGATCATTACCTTCTACTCTAATCTTCTTTTCTTCCATTTTGTTTTTGTAATAATCTTTACAGAAACAAAACCAGGTAATCACAATTTGAATTCACTACAATCAAATTATTATCTAACCATCATTTTCTTTTCCTTCAAGTTTTTGCTAGATTTTTAACTTTTATCTCTAGTCAATCTTTGATTCTCACGAACGTTCACATAGAAGTTGCCAGATGAATGATAAGTAGGTGACTAATCCAATAACTTTTAACTTATGATTAAAAAAACCAGCACAGTTAAACAGACTTGAAGAAAATGTATCATATCTTCCATGGTAGATCAAAAGGAACAAAATTAAGCAAACAAAATCACATTGGTGAGAGTCTGAGATGTGAATACTGCATCTAAGCAGCTCCGGCTCCCTTGCCCTTCTTCCTTTGTAATTTCTTCATATAGAATTCCAGCTCTTTTCCCTCCAATATGTATCTAATATAATAACAAAAATATATGCAAATTGAATAAGAAAATATTAACAATAAAAAAAAATAATATATATATATATATATAACTGCATTCAGATCATCGGAGAAGAAACAATAAGCTCAAGAATCAGCCAACTTACCCGTCAGCTCTGCCGCATTGACCCGGCCGTGAAGAGATGCATGCCAATAACCTACCAGAACCAAATTGTTCTTCAATGTGAGGATCGAGTTTACGGTCTTTTTGGCGCTTCTCAATCTTCCTTAGCACATGGTTGCTCTTCTTAGTTTCCTCAGCAGCAGCAGCTTCTCCTTCCTGACAGTTTTATGTGCGTGTATAAAAATAGTCCAATCAAAATCAGAAACATGAATTATACAAACTTACGGAGATTAGTAGTACAAGCATGGGGACTCAAACAAACAAATCACCAATTATTACCACAGTCAAGACTAAAACAGTGGCAATCTTTCATTCTTATGAGTAATTCATCAAGGCGTTTTTGGTGTATAAGCTTTGGAAAATACAAACTAAAGGGACAAGCTTTGTCTGCCTAAGCATGAAAAGAAATTTATATTAAAACAATTTTATGCAAGGGACTAGTAATTCGGAAAGTTAAATGCTGCCTTAAACTTTTTACCTCAGTAGCATCCTTCTTAGCAGCAGTCTTCTTCTTCCTGCCAATGTCAACACCATAGTGCTGAAGGTACCATTGCTTGAAGGGTGCAGCATCCACTTGAACAATGGCGCTCTTTACAAGAGTTTGTGTCCTGACAAGCTCATTGTTTGAGGCATTGTATACCACATCAAGAATACGGGTCTTGCGGGTGACAGCCTCACTACCCCATGAATAGTTGCCTGTATCCAATCTCAATGCTCTCCACTTCACATTCCCTCCCCTAACTCGGATTCTCCTAACAGTCTTGTTACTTGATAGCTTAGTGTTTGCTGGCTGACGACCAAGTTCATACCTTACAAAAGTAGCCAAAAATATGAATTAGCAAATCAACTGACAAACGCATTAGTAACAGAACCTAGATTTCTTGTCAGAGATCATCCCAAGTAACTAAAACAATAGACATCTCGGTTCTCAGATCTACAACCAAAAAAAAAGATAGCAAAGCACATATCCATCTTTCAGTATGATACATATACAATTATATAGATGCCCTGCCAGGTGGATTTCACAGACATAGGAAATCAACATAGGACGCCATTTGACACCTAGTGGAAAGTCATAGTTTCAAAATCTTACACAGCAAAAAGAATCATATTAGCTATCATTAGAAGTTTCCTCACATATTAGCTTCTAAAACCCATTCATATATTAGCTTCTAAAACCCATTCATGAACAGACAATATAACTACGACAAAGTAACAAAACTTAGATTATGCTTCTAGTAGGAAACTCGCAAAAGCTGATTACATTACACTTGCTACAAGAATTGAAT
The DNA here is from genome assembly GCA_001974825.2 of Corchorus olitorius. Lineage (NCBI taxonomy): Eukaryota > Viridiplantae > Streptophyta > Magnoliopsida > Malvales > Malvaceae > Corchorus > Corchorus olitorius. The sequence goes on along the minus strand of AWUE01015926.1, from coordinate 5,527 downwards.
CTAAACAGCCTGATTCTATTAGAATAAAATAAATTTACAAACTTTTTAGTCTTCAGTAACCATAAGAACCAATAAACGTTTCATCTATGTTTGCCACATTTGCACAAATCTAAATTAAGAAAATACTATCCATCATTCATTAGCAGATTAAAGAGAAGAGTAGACAATTCGAGCAAAAAAGCAAAGAGAAAATGTTGAAAGAAATGGGGAAAAAACTAAAGAAAAAAAAGGAAATTGGGAAATTACTTTCTCTTCTTCCTCCAAGCCTTCTTCTTGCCACCAGTGGCACGCCTCTTGTGCATGGAATCCCTGGAAATACCTGATATAATAATAAAGATAGAGAAAACAACATACTTCAGAGAATGAGAGAGTCGGAAAATTGAAGAGGAAAAGCGCAACGCAAGCTATGAGCTATCTGTTTGGATCGCGAGAAAATGGAAGCAGGATCTAAGGAATAACGTACCCATGTTGGCTGAGCGGCGCAAGTGACAGACTCAGTTGCTCTCTTTCGTTTCACGCTCACAGCAGCAGCTAAAACCCTAACTCGTCCAATTTATATGCTGCCTTTTTAGGAGGAACCCTAAACAAAGAAGGGTATATTTGTCTATGAAAAAATGTTTTTTTTTTTTGAAGAAATGAAAAAATGTTTTTTTTTTCTTTTTTGGCCGGAGTCTATGGAAAAATGTATTTTTTTAAAAAAAAAAATGTCCCCAGTCTCGTTTTTATTTTTGAAGTTGATTTCATTTTATTTATACCTTTTTTAACTTTATAATATACAAGGTTGCACTGCCCGCGCTTCGCGGCGGGTGTTTTTTGAATTTTTGATTAGATCTCTTCTGGTTGTAAGTTTATTGTACTTCTAATGGTGCAATTTTTTTAGCATTGTGAATTTTCGATGTTATACGTGAAAGGTATGGCTCAACTTTTGGTCTTTAATAAAAACAAAGGAATTATGTATTCAAAATAAATATCTCACTTATTTTGAATGGGAGGGAATAATAATTTTTTTAATATCGGAGTTGGCCTTTTAAGTTTGTTTTACAAATGTTAAGTGGACTCGGGAAAAAAAATGGAGGAAAAAAAGAAAAAAAAGCTAATAAAAGCTTAAGCTTAGTATCTGAATCTGACTCCACAATTTGTAAATTCACAATAGCAAAGTTGGCTCTTTTTCTTTTTTCTTTTTTTGGATAATTAAAGTTGGTTCTTTGTTAATAGGGCAAACGTCTTTGTAAAACTAAAAGTGGAGGTGGAGATAAAAGATTGAAGAGAGTTGATGATGTGTATGTGCCTGTCTCTCTGGATTGAAGCTGGGCCTTTTTGCTTGCTGTTTAGCTTTGCTTGTTGGAATCAGCAGAAAATGAAAAAAAAAAAAGAAGCCAAAAAGTTTATCAAATTGATTATGATTACTCTTTTTCTCTTTGATAGAAATCTAAGGCAAGATTCTAAGCTTTTGTTTCAGATGTCATGTTATGGTGGATCTCAGATTTGCTATTTAATATCATTTTACAGTATATTTATGCCAATTTTGATCTCAATAATATTAAACAAAGAATTCTTGGCAAATCAAGTAAATCTAACATATCCTACTTTGTTGGCTTGTTGGAGGCTTTTTGTAGAGATTTGAGGATGGAGTGGAGATGCTTTTCCTTTTGGCTTGAATTGCGAGTATATTTTTCCCAAGTCAGTTATAATTAAGGAACAAAATCTGATTAATCTTTTTAGTCTAAATAAATGGTGTTGTTGTTTGGAAAAGTGAAGCAGAAGATTAGATTGTCTACTAAAGCCAAGAGAATTTTCATTATTAATTATTCCAATATTGAAGGCTGCTTACAACAGATTTTTGTAAATGGTCAGATCTCAAAATAGCAGCAGGGTTTACATTGGAATTATGATTATTTTTCCTACATCTAAATTCTCTATTGACTAATTCTATTACTTCTCCTTTCCCTTTACTGAGGTTGGTGGTCTGGAGGCCCTGGTCCAACTTCGACAGGTCTTTCCATTTCTTGGTACCTGTTCAGCAAATTTGTTCAAGTTAGAAATGGCATGTGTTGTAACACTTTTATGTTTATAGGGTGCATAATTTGAACCAATCCAACCCGTAATTTCCATAGAGTGCACCTTCAATAAGAAGGGGCCTGAAGGCTTGCATGTCTCTTTCTGCAATCTGGACATGGATTCCATTGCCCTAAATATAAGAAAGTTAGTTATAAGTTTGTGTTTCAAGATTGAGAGCAAATATATGAAATATAAAGATTTTCAATATTGATCTAACAATCTTACTGTATGGTCAGTTGCAACAAATGCAATTCCAAGGCATTTTCCACTAAGGGGGACTATGCAGTCCCAGACCCTTGTGATCCTAAGCTTGATTGTTTGCCCGGTGCGAGATGGATATAGTTGACTAATACTGAGACCATTCATCTGCATGAACCATGAAACATTAGTTCTGGTTTTTGTTTTTGTTAGTATTTTTTTTTTATGTTTACCTTGGCAGCCTTTTTTTCCCTCTTCAGTGCTATCTTAAGTTAGACAGTTGTTTGTGGTGTATTCGGTTGTAGTTATTGGTATTTATAGAGGAGTATGTGGCTCATCTAGAATGTGATAAGTTCATCAGAAGTAAGCATGATAAGCATAGTCTCTTGTTTCGATCAGAGTGTTCACTGGCTCACTTGTTTTTTAGGTATTAGATTCTTTGAACTTAGTTTGAGGTGCTTCCAAAGTTGCCCATATATTTAATACCAAGAGTAGAGTTGACCTCTGGTAAGGTACTTCAGTTTCAAAGTAGTAACTACTTTAGTTAAACTAACTTCCTTCAATATTTGCTAGTCAGTAGTAGTCTTTTTTCTTTTGAGGTCTTAATTTCCCCACATTTATTAATAATTATAAAAACAACCACTTTAGCTGATTTAAAACTTTGTGATCAGGATCAGTTACTCGAGAAAGGGGAGAATAAGATCTGGAGTACCTCGTTGTTTTTTGCGCTGCTTTTATTGCCTTTGAAATAAGTAGATTGGAATGATCCTCTGCTTGGTTTCGATATCATCACATAGCATCTGTTCCTTTATTCTTCCCAAGCGAGTGTTTTCTTATCTGGGATCCCTGAAGGATAGAGAGCATAGAATTAAACGCGCCATCAATGGATCTCTTATAATAGTGATGACCAAAGTCTATTCATGAACTCTTAATCTTATTCTTTTTGCTGTGAATACCTATTTACTCATTATAATGAGTTGACCTGCTGTTTAAGATAGCATATGGTATATGATTAATAGTATAGCAATCAGCAGGTCATCTGCTTCCTATATGGCTGAATTAATCAGGCCTTTGGTTTACATAGAAGTGAACTGGAACATATTGTTATAAAGTCTGATTTTTTCTTTAAAATGATTTTGATTGGTAGTTTCATCATAATGTAAATGTCTCCAAAAAGGGACATTGCCCTTACTGCAGGGAGTGTAATTGTACCTACCTTGCAACAAAGACTGAATACAGGATCACTTCTTCCTCTTCTGATATTAGTTTTTTCTTCATACCGCATCCAAGTTTTACAATGTTTACACTGATATCTAGGGGGGCCTAAGTTCTCGGGCTCAAAGCAATCACCTAAATAGATAGAGGTCTTCAGACATAGGTAAGAACACTTTTTTTGTGTGTTTACATAACTAATGAATTTAGAAATCTTACGTATATAGCCCTCATTATAAACCCATGGAGTCGAATGATTTGCATAATCTGAATTCCAATTCTGACAAAAAATAATCTTAATTAGAAATTCAGAATAAAGGTATCATCTAAATTCATTTCAGTTTTGTCATCGTGGGCCGTTTAACTTAAAGGTATTTGATAGTGAAGAACCCAATGACCTAAACAAAGAACTTTGAAACCAAATAAACCGGATTTAACCTGGAACACGTTTGGTGTGAAATATCCTAAAAGGCAAGTGTGTAACAACAAAAGGAAAATAATATAAATCTGAAAGAAGGCAAGCTGGTCACGTCTTTTGTAAAGCAAGAGGGTTCATAGGGGACTTATCTCAAACATTTGGTATGCAGCGCTCCCTATTTTTTGGTTCCATATTAACCACTGCAAACCAATCTCTTAGAAGTCAAATGAAAACTACAAAAGGTATATAATGAACAACAATTCAGAAAATGCAACTTGATCACGTCTTTTATAAAGCAGAAGGGTTTATAAGGGACTTATCTCGAAACTCTCCTATGAAGCACTTCTTCATTCGGTGGTTTCGTATTAAATGCTCCCATTGTCTTTCTACAGACCATTTCCTCAATTTAAGACTTATATCTAACAGATCAAGGAACTATTATTAATATTCTTCCATCAAATACATTCAACAAATTGTATAAAGGATTGTTACCAATACCTATCCAATGTGGCCCAAATTGTTTTGCCTTTTGGGATTTTGCGAAATGGAAAAAATGAAGAAGAGATGATATAGTATCTAAGTAAAAAAAGCCAAGACAATGAACTGATTTGAAAATTGAGCTTTGAGTGTTATATTGGAAACATGGAAAGCTCAAAGCCTAGATCATCTTCTCTTAGTATAGAAGGAAGGCAATTGCACAAAAGGGGAGACCTTTGTGTATATCTAAACAGGTCCTAAATGTCAGGACTATATATTAACTTGGCCAACCTCCTTCTTTAGGAAACGTTGGATTGTTTTTTTAATAAAAAAGGCAAAAACTATAAAGCAAAGGAACATATGAATTCGCTAAACACATTATTCAACAACAACTCTGTAATTTTATGTCCAACAAAGGGATTATGAAATCCAGAAAAGCTTTCAATTATCCAAATTAAATAACTAACATGTTCTTAATAAGAAGGAATACATAAAAACCATCAGTAATGGTTCTAGGAAAATATATAATCTAAAACTTAATACTAATACACTAAGACTATAATTGAAAGCCCCCCAACATGATCATTCTTCAATCAGCCTTCAATTTATTTTTGTTTGCTTCTTCCCTGTAAATGTAGGAGACAACAACATACAAACCACATTAGCCACCAAAATATGAACAAATATCAGTCACTTTTCTCATTACACTACATATATAGACTAAAATACATGAAAGAAATGGACATGCGAACCAAGGAAAGATGTCAGTCACTTTCTCAAACGATCAAAGTAAAATAGAAGAAAATATACCAGGTAGAGAAAGAAGGAGATTGATGAAATTGCAAAATACAGTGAAGAGGGGGTTCATATTTATAGTCATGAGAAGGGGGGAGGCTGAATTAAGAAGGTGGGCAAGAGTTTGCAAATGAAGATAAGATCGGCTAAATGAGGAGGGATGCGTGCAGCAAAATCCGAGGTATGTCAATGAGATCTCAATGGCAGGTATTAATGAGACAACCTATTTGACTCAAAGCAAATAACTTGCAGATAAGAACAACATACTTGGGAAAAAGCCCAAGGCAAGTAGTTCCACCAATCGAAATCGAGAGCTAAAAATATAAATAATATAAGGGAATTTAAAAGTAAATAATATCAGCAAATATT
>AWUE01015924.1:0-51330 GCA_001974825.2 Corchorus olitorius | reverse complement strand
AAAAGAGTCTATTCCATTAATTTTAATCTGTCATTACGTTACATTGATGAAGAGAAAGAAAAGAGAAGGAAAACAACGATAAAGCAAAGGGGATTTCGGCCTTGGCGCCATCTCGTGATTCACCATTGTCCAGTAAGCTTTCCATTGTATCGATACCATGAACCTCTTGTTCTCTGAAATCAAGATAAGGAAAAATCACATAGCAGTAGAAAAAAAAAACTCGTGGGGTATGAATAAGTGTACAACATGTTTTCTCTTGCAGCAAAAGCTCGATAGGCATTAGCTTTTAGATGATACTAATCTGAGGCATCTTAGGACCTAGCTTGTATTAATATCCTTCCTTAAGCACAAATAGGTAGATCTAGCATGCCATCTACCATCTCATGCATACTATTGCATTTTAATTAACTAGTTACATTCTAGTATTTAAAGTTGCATGTGATCAAGTCTTAGGCAGTTAGATAGCATGCATTTAGGCTCATTCTCATGCTTATATGACCATTCATTCCCACTTGCTTCAAAATAGAATTTCAGGGCCCAATTCAGCAAGGATCAAACAGAAGCAGCAAGCTTGAATCATGTTATAATTCAACAACCATGAGGCACAAAAAATAAATGCAAAAGGAATTTATATCAGGCTAAAGGCACAACCAACAACAGTGAATTCCAATTTTAATTTTCAAGTCTCAAGTAGTTGAAGGAAGAGAAGGTTCACCTTGATTCCTAGCCAGCTCAGCAGCCTCCTGATTTTAGCCTGCAAAGAGACAAATTCAGTTAGCTAAAGGGAAGGAGGAAAAACAGAAAAGGATGGGAATCCGTTGATTCACTGGACCCAAAAAAAAAGGGAACAAATACACAGTCTCTTTCTCATTTTTAGGGGAAGAACAGCTGACCATAGTGGAGAGACTTATCCGAATTCAACAACCAACAGATTCACTCGTCCTCTCTCTCTCAATTCATGATATCTACCCTCATTTTCCTCCAATCCTCACCACCTCACTACAGACATAGCCTCCCCCTCCATACACATCATCTCGCTCCCCATCATCTCAGACCTTCCCTCACCACACTCTCAACACTGCACACTGAAATACTCCCACCAAACAACACAATTCACTTGGTCCCTTTCCACCTCACCTCTAACCCTCTCCCTGATTATTTCACACACGCAACATCCATTTTTTTTGATTTCTTGGGTTGACTCTCAACAAATCATCTCGATCCTCATGCCCACAGCTCACGGCTCTCTCTGTTTCTACCCTCCTTTCGCTCAACGACACACCCCTCTCTCTAGAAATCTCTCATTTTTTCAACCAAAAACTCACTGAACACACCAGGAACACACCATACACACAACAACCTCTCGACATACACCGCGCCAAACACACACACACCGATCCGACCCTCTTTACTCTTTCTCAATTGAAATAAAAAAATCAAGCTTTGAAAACGAACCTGGGCTTGAGAGGCTGATATTGAGAGGATCGGTGGACATAGAGAAGATGGAAGGATTAACAATCTACTCAAGTTGGGTGGAAAATTCAAATCGGAAAAAGAAATTTGGCTCGGTTAAGCTCGGATTAATCGGGTTTGATAGATTCGGGATTGAACAAAAGGTCTGATCGGGTTGCGGAGCTAAGGGAAGGAATCTGCAGATGAAGGCTAGGGTTTCAGCCATTTGGAGAGAAGGGAAGCATCGAAGAATACAAGTGAGGAAGAAGATGGATTAAAAGGGCATATTGGAGTTAAAACGACAACGTTTTAATTGGTAAAGTTTCTTTTCCTTTCAAGTTGGTCCTTTAACTCATGATCTTATGCGAATTGGTGCTTGTTGTTTGCTGTCTTAGTCAATTTAAGGCTTGTCTTTGGTGTTTTATGCATTTTTTTGAATTGAAATTGGGTCAATTATGAATATTCATCTGTCTATGATAATTTGGTCTAAAAGGTGTCAACTTGATGTGTAAAGTGATGAATATGCTTATGATTTTCGATTTCTAGTCTAAAGTAATTGTTTCTTTGTTAATTAGGTATGGAAATTGGGATTTAGGCTAAAGGTGGAATTTTTAGTGAAAATTGTGTTTATTCATAACAAATTGATTTTGAGATCTTGATGTTTAAATTGAAAGTAATTTAAATTGATTTCATAATTTCGAATTGAGTTAATTTGGATTTGAAAAATTGAAGTTTTGATTTAAAGCTATGATTTTTCCTTAAATTAAAAATGACTTGAGGATGACATGTTAAGACACTTTGGGTCATTTTTAATTCTTGGAAAAAAAAACAAAGCTTGGAGTTAAAAACCTGATTTTCCAAATTTGAAACTAATTTGAAAGAAATTGGCGAATCCTTTTAAAATGCCTTTTAATTTGAGAATTAAGATTTGTTTTTTTTTAGTCCAAAGAATTGATTTCCTAAATTAGATTCAATTGTAATGTGAGTTTATCCCATGATCAATTTTCCTTTAGCTTAGATTCAAATTGTTCTTGTTTTGGTCTTTGAATTTAGGTTTGCATCTTGATTTGTTTATATGCCTCCTGAACTTCGCTAATGATTTTCTTAGTGTGCAGAAAAGGTCCCCAGTTGACCCAGTCCGGCCCATAAGCTTTATTTCTTTTAGTTATTGTTAATTTATTAATTGGTCCAATCGGGCCTTGTTTTGTAATAATTTAGTAAAGTAAAACTTAATTGCATGCATAACATATTTACTTGTCATTTTTTATATCTGTTTGCATATCATGCCACTTTAACTCAGTTAATGACCGTAACCCCTCAGAAGAAGGGGCATTCAGTGCGTGGTCGAGTTTTCGGGGCCACTGAATGTTTCTGAGGATGAGACGGCTCTTCTTGGGATGCGTCGGGGCTCCGAGCACATATCCCGGGAAGTGCTTTCAAAAACCCGGGTTACGCGAGTTGACTTTTGATAATTGGACTTTGCATTCATCATTTGCATACATGCATTAATTTAGAGATAGAAAAAGGAAAAATCCAAAAAAAAGTGAAAATTAGAAAATCAAAAGAAGCAATAAAATGTGTTTTCAAAAAAGGTTTTTTTCAAATCATGTTCTCTTATCCAATTTTCAAAATTAAGAAATGAGTAATTTTAAAAGTTCAAGGTAAGCATTTTCAAAACAAGGAATGATTTTTTTATTAAGCAACTCAAAAGAAAATTTTGGAAATTAATAAAATTGATCAAATTTTTTTTCAAACTCAAAAATGGGAAAAAAGATTTTATCACAGCATTTTCAAAATTGCTTCCCGATGCGGAAGACTCAACAAGAGAACAAAAAGTAAAAGAGAATCGAGGCAGAATTGATCGACGATGTTCGATTATATTCTTCGAATCCTCGACATTGGTTTCAAAAATGGTTTTATTTTCTTTTTATAACACTTTTAATAATAATCAAGATTAGGATTAAAAGCAACCAACTTTTCTTTTCAACCCATTAGATCTAGTTAGATTAAGAGGTACCGTCATTTGACGGGCGCTTCAGGGGTGCTGATCCTTCTCTGGGCGTAATCGACTCCCGAACTTAGATTTAGGTTACAAAGACCGGACCTTAGGTTTAGTGGGTCCATTGCCGAGCCATAGACTTTACTTAGCTTAAGTGACCTTTAGGTGGCTAATCACACCTTAGAAAAAAGATTAGTGGCGACTCCATTTACCAACGTCGTTTCGACAGGGTTCCCCGGACCCGAACGTTTCGACATTGTGCTCTCGTGTTTGCACTCAACCTATGGATTGGCGATCCACTACTCTCTTAATGATCTCACAAGATTATGCCTTTTTCTAGCTTCAATAGGCCTAATAAGAGCAAATTGTTAGAGCCTCCTTTCTTCTCGTGACCTACTTGAGGAACAAACAATTAACTTGAGTGAATCAAAAATAAAAAGTGATCTATACAATCCAAACAGCCTTTTGTCTCCCAAACTTGCTGCACAAAACACAATTAGCAACACAAATCAATCAATTTAATCAATTATAAACCCTAGTACCACTTAGATCCAATTTGTACCATTTGTCTCCAATAGGGTTTAAACCTGAAATTCTTTAAATTAGATCTCAATTCACAGCAAAAGCAACCCAAGAATCTCAAACAAACAATCAATTAGGGTTAGATGCAAACAATTAACTCAATTGCTCAAAACAAACCCTAATCCCCAAATTCCCAAATCAAAAACCCTAGTTCCTGGAAAAAATCGATTTCGACACAGATTTTTTTGATTTTTTTTCAATATTTTTCCCAGAAATATCATACTAAAAGAAGTCTAGATCTCAAATTTCAAAGCTTTCCGAGTTCAAACGAAGCCAGAATAAATTTCACAAGTTTCTGGTCGAATTTTTTTTTTGTTTTTATTTTTTTGATATTTTTCGATTAAACTACAAGGTATGAGGACTCCAAATCTGAATTTTCAAGTTGATTGGAGTTAAGATGAAACCACAATAAATTTTTGAATTTTCGGAATTTTTAGATCTAGAAAATTTGAAAAACTTTGATGGATGAGATGGATGAAAAACTTGATGATAGATGAATAGAAGGATAGATTTACTGATTGAAGATGACAACCTATGCTCTAATACCAATTGATACGAATCTAGTTGTTTTAAGATTCAAATCCACCCTTGTGACCCGCCACGAATCAACTTGAACAACTTTCAACATCTAGATGTGTATGTCGACAATCTCACCCAAGCAATCTTCTACTTTCGTCGGCCTTAGACCTCCAATTAGACCTGCAATTGAACACCTAAGATCACAAGATTCACAAGCAATCAAGTATCACAACCTAATTGTTTGCTAGGACTCTACAAGATTGAAGAACCCTAAGTTAGGACTCTACAAGATTGAAGAACCCTAAGTTAGGACTCTACAAGATTGAAGAACCCTAAGTTTTGCTCAAACTAGAACAAAGAAGCTAAGATAATCAATTTGGGTAAAAATCTCAATTTTATTAATCAACTCAACTTCTGTTTACAAGAGGGGTTGGTGCCTTTATATAGGCAAGAAGGGGGGGGGGGCTCTGATCTAAATCCTAAGCGTTAAGGGTAAAGGAAAAAGGCTAGGAAGGAGCTAGGAAAGATTCTACTCCTTATTCTACTAGGAAAAGGAAAATAACAAGTCCTATTAAAACAAGGATTGGACTTAGTCAAAACAAGACCCAACCCAATGTCATCTAAACTAAATAAATAGCTAATTAAAATAAAATAAAGCCCACAATGGCCAAATTACAACTCCAATGGCCTGATACTCATCGATTTCAAGTAGAGTACATAACTTGGAATCGATGGGAATATTCCTTTGGTGATGATCTCCAATGGGCTAAAAATGATCTCCAATGGCCTTGAACTCGTCAAGATGAACTCTAATGAGGCCCAATAATGCTTCCTTGAACATTTTAACTCTTGCTCTTGTCATTGGGCCTAATGGCATCTTCAATGGATCAAATCGCATCTTAGGCAATTCCAATGAGCTTGAAACCTTCTCCAATGAGCTTGGAACCTTCTCCAATGAGCTTGGAATCTTCTCCAATGAGCTTGGAACTTGCTCCAATGATCTCCTAGCATCTTCAAGACCATGATGAGTCCTTGGCGCATCAGGAAATTAGATGTCAATCTTACCCTTCAAACCGCCACATCCAAGGGCTGGTATTGATTGTCATAAGGGTAGGATGTGTCCTAGGTTTGCCCTAGTCGACTTGTCTAATAGGTAAGATTATCTTAGGATTTGTCATAACTCTCATAACTATTAATTACTTAGCTTGAGAACTAGAAGTTGTCTCCGTCTAGGGTTTCTTTTACCCTAGTCGACTTGTCTCTTATCTTGTTTATGATGGAGATTTCGATTATGTCTTCTCCAATCATGAGTGAGTAAGTCTTTTTAATATGTCTAATGTAAGTGATAATCAATCTCTTGGCAATTTAATCCATGGGGAGGAATCTTGAATGCAAATCGATTTGGATATGTTGATTTCGATTAAGGGTACTTTGTGTTCTTATCGAATTTGATATGGTTATTTCGATTATGTTGTTGTTTTGATGTTGTTAGTAATTTTGATAATTTGATTCATGTTTTCTTATCAATCCCTATGATTATTGCTTATGTTGTGAATTGATTGTTGTTAGATTTAGGCATGTCTAATTATAATCTTTGCATGACAATTGCTAGGTTAGATTCAGTGAATAACTAGTAATTGGATCTAATTGTTAGTACTTAGTAGCATGAATTAATATGATCAATGAATAACTAGTAATTGAAGTATTAAGTTGGGATTTAATTTGATCTTATGCTTTGATGAATAATTAGTAATCATAAGTATATGTTTGGTTTATCTATGTTTCTTAATGCTTTATTGATTGCTAAATTGGTGAATAACTAGTAGCTAATTTAATAATTGATAAAAGGTTGATCTATTAAGAATAACTAGTATTAATTTGATCTAAGTTTTCATGGTGGATTAGGATGAAGAAGAATAACTAGTTTTTTTGATTTCTTGCCAAGAATTGAATTAAATTGAATTGTTTGATCTGATGATCCAGGGTTTTATTTTTCAAGAGAGAGATTGATCTTATATTGGCAAGATGTTTATTATACATTGTTTTCTTTATTTTAATTGCTTTCTATTTGCTTTTTGTTTAATTTGAATTGCTTAACCCCTGTTTTCTTGATTTTGATTGTGACAATTTGAGTTGAAAAGAGCCTATAATTCTCTCTGTGGGATGGACCTGTGCTTACTCTAGCTACATGTTAGAGTTAGTTCAGTAATTATTTTTGTGATTACTGACGACGTGATCAGTGGGATATGAGGGTCTCAACAGCATCTGCCAAGTGAGAAAAAGGAATGGTTCATTAAGGCAAAATCAGTCACAAAGACAACATAGAAAGAAAGAGTGGCAGTTTATCAAGCAATGCTCTGTTTCAGTTAGAAAAATGGAGAAGTGAGTTTTATGGCGGAACAGAGGAGACAATGATAACAGCAGCAAGCATCAAGAGGACATTGTCATTCATCATAAGCACACATGGAAAGATTTAAGTGAGCAACAAGCAGGACCATACGGACTACAATTTAATTCAGTAGTGGAAGGCAGAACATCAACGCAGTGAAATGCAAAGCAATTCACAAGCAACAGGAAACAGAATCCCAGTTTAGTGACTAATTAAGCAAAAGACAAGTAGCCATAAAACACTCATCATATCAATCCCAATTAAGGTCAATAGGTCATTCTGTTGTTACAAAGCAATTACAACATGATAAAGGCACACATTCATAAATAAGACAGAGACAGAGCATCAATGCAGCATCAACTATAGCAAAGGGAGATAAGAACAGGTTTGAAGCAGTTAAATGGAAAGTAGAGGCACAGAATTTAGAGCATACACTGTTTCATGGTCATTTGATAACATTCAAAATGCAAACGGAAGCAACAAGTTACAAAACCATAGTTAGTAGAACAATTTTAGAGGGTAAGAGTTTACCTTGACTACTGGTTGAATTCTATTGGCTACCATAAGCTAAGTTGGCATTTGTTGCAAATTCACCACCCCCACACGTGAGCAACATAGAAAGTACCTACAGAGAGACTCACGTGAGAAATCGCTGAAACAAAAATACAAAACAAACAAAAGAAAATGAAATTGTACCTAATTGCCCTGCTGAGTCACCAGATGCCTTAAAAACAACCTAAAAATGACAAATAGGGTTAAAAGAGAAATGAAGCAAAAAATTGGAGCCCTTAGATTAACTTCACAATTAACGGCTAGAATCAAAGGGTGGGGTGTTTTATAATAAAACTGTTTCAGAGAGGAGAGGGGCACGTTTTCCAAAAAACAGAGACGACAACTAGGATTTTGCTCTTAAGAAATTAGGGTTATAGTTTTCAGATGGGAGGGTTCTAAGTTTAACAAAAAATACAAAAAATACTGGAAAGTAGGTACCTTTCTCGAGTCTTGTTAGAGTCTTGAAGCGAGGTGGGGTCTGATTGGGTCTGATTGGGTCTTTTCCTCTCTACCTTGTGTAGTTGGGATCAACCTTATAAGTAGGGGTGTAAGCGATACATGACTATTCGCAAGCTATTCGGACTCGATTCGAAGAAAATTCGAGTTCGACTCGGTCACTGTCGGGTCGAGCTCGAGCTCGGGTAGCTCGAGTAGCTAACCGAGCCAAGCTTGAGCTTTTTAATGCTTGACCCGAAGCTCGTCGGGTAGCTCGGTTACCTCTATATGACCATTACTTAAATATTCTGAGAATTACCAAATTAGCCTTAGTTGATAAGTTTAAGAGATTTTCATGTTATGGATGATTATGTCATTTCATTGATATGTTTTAACCTAAATCTCTTATTTCTTCTTTCTTTCTTTCCCATTATTACTAGGAGCCACTGCCCCTCTTATTTTTTTTTCTTACTTGCGTTTTTTTCTTCCATGATTAAACCTTGTTACATTTATTCCTCAATTTGAATCAAATTTCTGAAAGCCCCATTTCCTATATCCAACTCCAAAGGGTTCCTTCTTGCATTTTTTTTCCTATATAGGTTCTTTTTTTCTTACTTTCATTTATACCTAACGTATAATTCATCATTTTTCTTCCTTTTTTTGGAGATTCATCTCTGGTATGTTGAATCTTTTTTATTTTTCAATTTTTGTTCTTCTTTGTTGTCTTTAGATATAAAACTTTAACACCCATTTTTCAACTTCATCTTTTTCAATTTCATTTGCTTTTTCTACTTCATTTTTTCTGGTTTTACAGTAAAAAAAAGTTGCTTTCTGTTCAGTTCAGTATGTTGCTACTCAGATTATCTGTATAGGATTAATTACTACTAGTATTTGTGTTAATTTGGATTTTGGATTTTGCTTGGATTTTGGGTGTAGAAATTGGATATGTGAATTTGTTTTAAATTTGAATAATTTTTCTTTTATTTAGAAATTGGAGCTCAAGCTCCAAATGTGTAAAAATTGAATTTTGTTTGCTTGTAATCGAGCTACTCGAGCTCGACTCGATAAGCTCGATACTTGTATTGAGTCGAGCTCGAGCTTCATAACATAAGGTCGGTCGAGCTCGAACTCGAGCTCGAGCTCTGAATTTTGTTTTGAGCTCGAGCTCGAATAGTATTCGACTCGGCTTGACCCGATTACACCCCTACTTGTAAGAGTCGTTATCTTTGTTTCTTACTGTTCGCCGTCGGTCTCGTGTCAAACTATAGAAAGGAGGGAGCTTCGAGGATTGGCGGTTAGTCTAGCCGGAGTTAGGATTCGGGTAGCTTCAGATCCGTCAGTTTGAAAGATTGGAGGCTAGGGTTTGTTTTTTTTGGTAAGAAAGGAATAACCTTGGGTGGCTTCGGGGTTAGGCTTGGCCGGATTTGTGAGAGGGAAAGAGTGCAACGCCGATAGGGAGAGAGGAGTGAAGAATCGAGACTGAGTCGAGAGAAGGGAAAACAAAAAGAAAAGAGGGAAGAAGAAGAAGGGAGCTCGACCAAAAAGGGGGGAAGACGAAACGACATCGTTTTGAGTGGGAGTAATTGCAGCGATAGCAGGTATGATTTCCTCTTTCTTCAATTTAACCCTTCCTGCCTTATTTCATACTTTTTTTACTGCAATTTGGTATTGTGCATTGCTATGGTAGTCAATCTAGGGCTTGCATATTATCCCCTTTTGAAATTAATGGCCTAGATTTTTATATTTAGCAATTAAAATTTATAAATAATGGATTTAGGAGCCTAAAGGTATTAGCTTGTCAAGATTTAAGGTGAAATTAGTTTAAAAGATTAAGTTTTTATTTTATGTATAGACTTTAATTAATAAAAGGTGAGATTTGCTTAATGCTGGCTTAGAATTGATGCAAGATTAGTTCCTTTTATTTAAAGCTATAATCTTTAGGTCACAATAACTTGACTTTGGTTCAAAGGTTGGTTTATTATTATTATTATTAAAAGTTAGGTCCTTTACCTTGGGATAGTAGGGATTTGCTCATAATAAGCTTAGGGTTGTTTAAAGATCACTTTTTTAATCTGAATTGCTAAACACCGCCCCCCTTTTTACACTTTTGCCCTTTGTTCATATTTTTCACTTTCTAACAACTTCTTAAAACTCTCAAACTTCTTCAACCTTAATTTTCTTACAACTTCTTCAAACTTGTTCAACCTTCAATTTCTTCAACAAATCCTCAAGAAAATCATGTCGAGGCCTCCTTACACGATTAAATGGGTAAGATTAATTTTTTTTAAAAAAAATATATTAAATATTTAATTAATTAAAATTTTGAAATTCTTAATTTTAATTAGAACTAATTTTAAAATTAATGAATTACTTAGTTTATTAGTTTTAATTAGTTAATTTATGATTAATGATTGTTAATTAATCTAAATTTTAAATTTTGAATTTTGAAATTTAATTAAAATTAATTATTCTTAATTAGTTTATTAGTTTGACTTAGTTTATAATTAATTAGTTTATTTACGATTAATTGTTGTTAATTAATTATAGTTGTTAATATTTTGTAGTTACATGGTGGAGAGGAGGTGGGTAGCTCTGGAGCGCGGCACGCTAGGAGTCACAATGTAAATGCCTCCGTCCGTAGGGAGAGAGAGGCTCAGTTGCAAAGGGAGAGAGAGGCTGCTCGGATTTATAGGGAGAGGGAGGCTGCTACTGCTGCTGCTGCTCAGAGTTAGAGGGAGCAGAGGGAGTCAGAGGTTGCTGTTGTTGCTCAGATTCAGAGGGAGAAGGAGAGAGAGGTTGAGATGGCGAGGGACCACGCCGCTTTAAGGGAGCAGATTCGTATTGATGAGTCTGAGCGTGGTCAGCCGGCTGATTTTGATGGGGCTGGGTGGTTGACTTCTTCTGATTAGCAGTCCGAGTCCCACCCATATATTGATCTCCTTCTTAGGAGGGTTACAGGAGGTCGCTTTGCTAGTACTGGATCGACATCAGGTACTAAAGTCGTTACAAATTTAGTTATTAATTTTATTTTATTCGATTAGTAGTAATTAATTAATTTATGAATTTCATGGAGTAGCAAACGATCCAGACGATCCCACACCACTGATGATAGCTGGGTGGTTAGGGAGGCAATGCCTGGTGGCCCTATATACGGTAACGTGATTCTCAGTTTTCTTGGGTACGTTGCGTTGCGTTGCGTCGCGTATGTCTGCGGCCAAAATGAGAGGAGTACTGAAGTGCCAGAACAGAGCAACTGTTTGGTAGAAGTTGAGAGCCTGGTACGGGGTCATGCCAGGGGAGGCGCGGATGATGATTGACCGTACTGGGTTGGGACACCTCCCTTTTAGC
The DNA here is from genome assembly GCA_001974825.2 of Corchorus olitorius. Classification (NCBI taxonomy): domain Eukaryota; kingdom Viridiplantae; phylum Streptophyta; class Magnoliopsida; order Malvales; family Malvaceae; genus Corchorus; species Corchorus olitorius. The sequence goes on along the minus strand of AWUE01015924.1, from coordinate 40,054 downwards.
CTGTTCAGATCGATTTATCGTCCACTCATCTTTGCGTTCGTCGAGCGGTGGCAGCCTGATACGAACTCATTTCACATGCCTTTCGGTGAGATGACCATCATGCTGCATGATGTTCATCATATCCTCGGTGTGCCAGTGGGGGGACATTTGATTACGGAGGATCCGGGTTTGAGGAGATTCAGTTTGCCTGTATGGAGCAGTTGGCCGTTGATGAGGCGGTCTTGAATAGTCTGCACTGGGGTCGTGGGGGAGTTTTGACTGAGTCGGTCTTCGAGTTGTGCGGGGCTCATCGGGTGGCTGAGACCCAGGCGATAGCTTGGGTTTGGATTATGTTAGGTTCCACCTTTTTTGTCGACAAGAGTGGGAATCAGATTAGACCTTCATGCCTGCACGAGGTGAAGGACGGGTTGGGGACTGTTCCCGGATATTCATGGGGAGCTGCTACATTAGCCTATATATATCGTCAGCTAGGGGTGGCGAGTAGAGGAGATTGTCAGGGTATTGCTGGTTGCATGACCTTACTGCAGGCATGGATATACGAGTACTTCCCATGCTTTCGCCCCCCACGTGATCGTCTTGAGCCTCAATTGCCCCGAGTCATGCCTGCACGAGGTGAAGGACGGGTTGGGGACTGTTCCCAGATATTCATGGGGAGCTGCTACATTAGCCTATATATATCGTCAGCTAGGGGTGGCAAGTAGAGGAGATTGTCAGGGTATTGCTGGTTGCATGACCTTACTGCAGGCATGGATATACGAGTACTTCCCATGCTTTCGCCCCCCACGTGATCGTCCTAAGCCTCAATTGCCCCAAGCCGCCAGTTGGACTGTCCGACTCGAGGACAGATCGCCGGACCGATTGGCGACATTACGTCGCCGTCTTGACCAGATGATTGCATCCGAGGTACGTTATACATTTGATTTTTAATAATTATATAGGTCACTATATAAGGTAAATTTATTTACTAATCTATGTGTTTGTTTTTCTATATGTATGCAGATGACTTGGTTGCCGTACGGGAGGTCTCTGGCTATAGGTCTACCGAAGACTATGTATACTGGCTTTATTTAGTACGGGATGTGACTGAGGCATACATCCCAAATCGGGTGCTACGACAGCTCGGCTATGTGCAGGTCATCCCTCCCCCTATATTCAGTCCGATTATGGTAGTACGGTACTGATCATCGAAGCTCTACAAGGTCGAGTGGCCTAAGGGCTTTGCCTCGGTTTAGTGGAATGGCTTCCCGCGGCATTATATGCTTACCGTGGCCGAGTACCAAGAATCTTCCAAGGATCTTGCAGCATGTGCGCCGGACTACATGGACTGGTATGTTGCGCATTCGTATCCTCGTTTGCTGAGCGACGGTGAGCAATCTTCCGCGGTGCCGAGTCGCTCCAACAGTGAATATGTAAGTTGATTAAAACTTTTTTATGGATTAAGCAAATAAATGATTTCTTTTACTTATTATGTTTTCTTTGTTTCTTTGTAGTGGGTCACGCGCCTAATCCAAATGCAGAGGGAGATGATCAGTGACATTCAATCTTTCGATGAAGAGTTGGCAGCGAAGCATGAGAGCGCTTTGGCGCAGGTGATGGATGATTGACATTTGGCCGATTGATTTGTATTTTCATTTATTCTTACTTGTTTATGGATTTATATATAACATTAATAACTTTTATACATTTGTATTTGTATATTGGAGTATAATTATTGTACATTTGTCAATAAATACATTAGAGTTAAATCGAACAAAAAAGGAAATCTGAAAGGAGGAAGTTGGATTTGATCTCCTCTTATTGATGATTCCTTGATAGTATTGGAATAAACAGTTATAGTTTTTGTGGCGGTGATAATAATACTATTTCTGGGTTTAGATTTAGACATATTTTGGATTTGTCTGAATCTAAACGACCAGAAATAGTACTATTATCACCGCCACGAAAACTATACTCGTTTATTCCAATACTATAAAAGAAATCATCAATAAAGGGCAGATCAAAATCAATTTCCTCCTTACTGAGGTGTTTTTTTTTCGATTTAACTCTAATGCACCATTGACAAATGTACAATAATGTTACCCCATTTTTTTCGCTGCATCCATAAATTGACAGTCATTCTAGAAGATCAATAATGATGTTGGATTGATTTGTATTTACATTTCTACTTACTTGTTTATGGATTTATATACTATATTGTACAATATATAACATTTGACAATTCTAACATGTAAATTTACATTTGACAATTCTAACATGTCAAATTACATTTGACAATTCTAACATGTACAAGATGCCTTTATTAAGCACTAACCAAATACATTTTTTTTATTCTCCCATTCTTGTCTCCTAATACGATACCTTTCATCCAAACCGTCAACAGAAAAATTATGGAATCGCGTCCAATAAGTGAGTATAGGCAGTACAAGACAATTGGGGGCTAAATCTAGCCAAATGAAGTGCTTGTAGTTTGCCCCTAAGTGGCAAATCCCGATCTCCCGAGCAGGCGCTGTTGCAGTGGAGGGTGCACGCAAAGGCAAAACAGTACAACATGGAAATAAAGAGCTATTTTCGCCGTAGGAAAAAAATAAAACAGCTGCATTAAAAAATGTTGCAATGGGCCACAAGTCCTCCCAAACGGCCATCTAGTGGTGCTCTCCACAACTGCCGCCCTCCCACCGAATACGTCTGAGTGCATGGTCGATGCCGTCAACGTACATACGCTTGTACATATTTCGGTAGGTGAAAAGCTCATTTGCAATGCATCGTCTTACCATCGACCACTCCTCCTGACTGTTGAAAAAGTAGGAGGCAACAACACGGAATCCACAGTTGTCGTCGTCTGCCACATCGAGGTATCGTTGAATGTACGGGCAATTATATTTGGGATCCTGCTATAGGCCCAAAATTTACTTAGGTCATCCCCCATTCGATCTATGACAATAAAATTTTGTTAGTTAAAGATTTAGTAAAAAAAAAACATAAAATATATAACAATAAGTTTATTTGTACCATTTCCAGAGGCATTATGGACGGATGACGAAGAGCTACGGCCACAACCAGTGGACGAACTACGGCCGCTACTGAACCGACAACGGCCACGACCACTCTCACATTCCCACGAACTCGGATCACGTCTGGTCGATCTACTGCTTTTTGGTCGACCTCTAACTTTTGTGTTCACCTCGGGTTCAAGGTAGTTGGCTTCATTCGGGCGAAGATGACTGTGGAGGAGTAGAGATGCGTTGCGCACAACAGCAGGATTGCTTGCATAGACTTCATCAACAAGTGACTGAAATTACCGTTCATACTCCGGCATATCATCACCACCGACAAAGTCATCAGTTCCGACAAAATCAGATTGCTGAACCCCATCCCAGATAGTAAGTGTTCTCCAAAACATGTTAATGCGATCGAGACTAATCGGGGTATGCGATTCCATGGCAGCCTTCAGCTCACAAGCACAAGGAATGTCATGCGTTGTCCTCAACACACAACCGCATTGATCACCCACTTCATCGGCTAATTCTCTCATCTGTTGTAGCTCAGCGTCAAACAATGTCAAACAATAGTGGGAAACTTTACAAGTCAGGTAGTTGAATGGAAAGGAGGAGTACATGGCTCCTGCTTTAGATCTCGATTCTTCAAGTGTACGCCTAATAATGAAACATAACATAGTTAGAATAAAAATAACTACATACAATAAACCCGATAACAAAAACTAAACTTTAAAGAAAGGAACCTGATCTCAACAAGTTGACTTTGTATTGCCGTGTGGACACGCGATCATACTGTATCGAGAGCACCAGTGGATGAGTGAAGCCATTGCTTTATCATAGAGTGTGCACTCTCTACTCTACATGTAGTAGTGTTCCCTAGGTGTCGTATATTGTTCGTCCACGCGTGAACGAACTTCTCCTTTTGCACTAACCATGTTTCTTCAAGATAAGATACCACCTGCGGAAATAATAAATGCATACATTAATAAATAACCCTATAAATAATAATGACATTAATAATAAATACTACGACTAATAATACATAATACCACCTGTGCTTTGTGCCTCCACCGATCTCTCATCAAGTTGACCTGTCTATATTATTCCAGTTCTGTTGGGGCTTCCAAGATCTGTTTCCACCTTCCATTCTTGAATCCCTCTACGATGGCCTTGTTTTTTCCACAAATTTTGTAGACTCGATCTTGAACGTCCTTGTTGATGTGCCAGGTGCAGAGCAAGTGGGGAGTTTGTGGGAAAAACTCGGCAATTGGTCTCATCAGCCCCAACTCCCGATCAGTGACAATAGCAGTCGGATGCACATCATTCCCAATCAACTGCCTCAACTTGTCCAAAACCCAACGATAACTCCCCTCAGTCTCATTCTTCATAATTGCATATGCCATCATGAAGTTCTTGTTACATGAAGTCATCCCGGTCATTTCAAAAAAAAGGTATCTTGTACTGGTTTGTTTTGTAGGTTGAATCCATGGCAATCAACCAGGGGAAGTTTCAGAATAAAGTCACTGATTCTGGATGTGCCATGAACAGATGAGTCACCACTCTAGTCTCCGGGTCAGCATACGCATGGTATACATAGTTGTTTTCCTTCGCTTGATGAAAAAACTGACTCAAAACATCTCTACCCTCAGACTCCTCCTTCTGCACAACATGTCTATAGTTGTAGACTTGTTTTCTAATAGTGTTGTCCTCTGGATGTTGATTTATAATAGCCGCGTGAATAGCAAACGACTTTGATAGGGCCATGTCCCGCACAATTTTCTTTGCTACGACACTAAGTCCGCTCATCTGTCGATGTCCCTCCGGATATACAGACAAACCATGGTTGTGCATACCCTTTAGACCAGGATATACTACAATCCTCCAACGGCGAGACTCAGGCAATTCTTGGACCTCCACCCGGAAAGGGCATCTGCATGCTTTAGTCTTCGTATTCCTTCGCAAGGCGGCATCTAAATCTCTCAAATTCCCTCTGTACCGTTCACCATGGCAACATCTCAGAAGCTTCTTCGTACCGCCATCTTTGTGGGAAGAAATTACTAACTCGAAATGATAAAAAATTGCAATATTTTTGCCCATTGAATTGCCTCATAATCGGTGTCAAAAGTTTCCTCAGTCATGAATGCTGAATTATAATCAACACCATCACCACCAAAATCTTCCAATTCAACCTGCAAAATTTAATTACCAAATTTTACAACAAAAAAAAATTTACTCAATTACTAATAATATTAAGTAATTAAATTTATTAAAAAAATTAACCATGGTCAGTGCCGCCCTAGGAGGGCAGCATGCCATGGTTCGTGCCGCCCTAGGAGGATGGCATGCCATGGTTATGCCGCCCTCCGAGGGCGGCACACGAGCCACGGCTTGCCGCCCTCCTAGGGTGGCACCGTAAATTTTCAATTTTTCTTACCTCGATCGATGGCGAACGCACATTATCTTCCATTTCCGGAGATTTTCGGGTTATTCCACGTTCTTTTGTAGCTTGAAGATTTCAGAGGATATCAGAGGATTTGAAATGTTTGAAATAGGGTCCCAAATTCATATTTGGGCCTTTTAGTTATTCTTGGGCCTTTGTTTTTTTTTTTGGTTGTTTTTTTAGGATACTTTCTGTTGGGCCTTCTGTAATACATATATATATATACCAGAGTTGGAAGCTTAGAGTTGGAAGCTAATTGGTACTTTGAAGAGTAATAAAAGTAAGAAAATTAAAAACTTGAGAGGATAGAATTGGATCTGAATTGGATAGTATGGAGAAATTTTATTTCTTTCTGTGAAATTTGAACCTGAGGTTTACATTTTGATTCAGGGGCCTTTATATAGAGAGCTCCCTCACTCAATAATTTTACATACAATCAATAATTCTAAGTGTTTTGCACTATTGACATAATTGGAAACATCTTTGCAGAGATTCTTTCTACTTTGCAGAGCATTATTTTCTTCAACTTCAGCTTTGCACTATTGATATAATTGGAAACATCTTTGCAGAGATTCTTTCCACTTTGCAGAGCATTACCACTTTGCAGAGCATTATTTTCCACTTTGCAGAGCATTTTCTTCAATCTTCTTGTGCGGAGATTCCTTTCACTTTGCAGAGCATGAATTCTTTCAAAATTTTTTTTTAAAGTCTGGAGAAATTTGAAATCTATTTTTCTTTCTGGTCTTAGCGATCTTGACTGTAGTGGAGTCTTCTGCCAGATCTACAGTTTTATCTGATGATGCTTGTGATGCTTCTTCCTTATCTTCTGTTTCGGAATCAGAATCCATTGAACTTAGCATTTCTGCCATAAGCTTCTTGTATTCTTTCTTGGTTTTTGCTTGTGCCAGTATAGTACTAGCATTAGATTTTGCTTGTAGAAATCCGGCTATGTCTTTGTCTGGAGAGGCAGATTTACAAGGACTTGGGTTTTTGGCAAAGAAATTATTCAAGTACTTTGTGTCATATTTTTCTTCATTGAATTTATCCCACCATTTGGTTTTGAAGACTCTAATCAGATATGATACATTGAGACCTTCATCAAATTTATAATCATAACTCCATGAAACGATCCACCAAATATTTAATTTGGTGGAAAAATGGATAGTTGGGTAAAGGTGTTTTTGGTCTGGTTCAGGTTGGTATTTGTCAAAGAATTTGGGCCAAAGGTCTTTCATTTTTGGTGGTAGTATTTCAGGTGATGGTCCATACCAATTCCACCATTTTTGAAACCAATTTGGGAATTTGTATTGGGATCCATACTTGAAGTACATGAGTCAGGAATGTCGCATATGTTTGTTATTCATTTGAAATGCTACATACCAGGCCTGAATATAATCCCAATATGAAAAATGGGTGCAATGGTCGATTTTTGTGGAAAATGAGGTTGGGAATTTTATCAAGGTTGATGGATTTTGTTCCCAATCTTTTGGTCTAAGAACTTTAACAATTTGGGCTGTGGAATGGGTAATAAAATTTGGATCTTTGGAATCAGTGTAATGTTTGAAATTCACTGATCCTGTTTGTATCAAAATATTTGTATAAAATTCATGAGTTTTTGCCACATGTTGTAGAACAAAATGTTGTTCATTAAAAAATTGTTTTGCTAAAACATGTGGAGGTTTTTCAGAAGGATTAAAATCATCCTCCACTACACAGATGTGTTCCACATTTTCATTTGAAAAATATTGTGAACTTTTTTTAGTAGAATTTTGAGAAATTGCAAGCTGTTTTGGAGAAATTTCTTGTTGATTTCTACAAGCAAAATCTAATGCTAGTACTATACTGTCACAAGCAAAAACCAAGAAAGAATACAAGAAGCTTATAGCAGAAATGCTAAGTTCAATGGATTCTGATTCCGAAACAGAAGATGAGGAAGAAGCATCACAAGCATCATCAGATAAAACTGTAGATGTGGCAGAAGACTCCACTACAGTCAAGATCGCTAAGACCAGAAAGAAAAAAATAGATTTCAAATTTCTCCAGACTTAAAAAAAAAAATTGAAAGAATTCATGCTCTGCAAAGTGAAAGAAATCTCTGCAACAAGAAGATTGAAGAAAATGCTCTGCAAAGATGTTTCCAATTATATCAATAGTGCAAAGCTGAAGTTGAAGAAAATAATGCTCTGCAAAGTGGAAAATAATGCTCTGCAAAGTAGAAAGAATCTCTGCAAAGATGTTTCCAATTATGTCAATAGTGCAAAGCACTTAGAATTATTGATTGTATGTAAAATTATTGAGTGACGGAGCTCTCTATATAAAGGCCCCTGAATCAAAATATAAACCTCAGGTTCAAATTTCACAGAAAGAAATAAAATTTCTCCATACTATACAATTTAGATCCAATTCTATTCTCTCAAGTTTTTAATTTTCTTACTTTTATTACTCTTCAAAGTACCAATTAGCTTCCAACTCTAAGCTTCCAACTCTGGTATCCTCAGATTCTATATTATATATGTATATATATATATATATATATATATATATAGGTTTGGGCTTTAGGTCTTACTTTAGTTGGGTTTTAGTTTATTTTGGGTGATTTCTCATTTTGTTGGGCTTTTTTTAATTTCTATTGGGCTTTGTTCTTTCTATGATGGGTCTTAATGTGTTGGGCTTTTCATCTTTATTTGGACTTTGTTTTGTCTTGTAGTTGGGCTTAGAATTTTAATTTATGTTTTAATTTAGAAGTTAGATTTTAATTTTCAACAAAATGTAATAAAACCGTAATTAGTTTTAAATTAAAATCAATTAAGCTAGTTTATCTGCATACATGTTTAATTTCAAGGTTGATTTGTATTGTTGCATATCATGCCATTAATTGATAACCGATAACCGTAGCCTTCCGAAGAAGGGGTTTTCAGGAGTGGTCGCACTTTCGGGACTCTCTGAATGTCCCTGAGGATGAGACGGTTCTTCTCGGGATGCGTTGTGTTTCCGAGTATATATCCCGGGAAGGGCTTTCAATAACTCGAGACTACACGAGTCGGTCTAATAAACCAGATTTTGCATTCATGCATTAAGTAAAAGTTAGGAAAAAACTAAAAAATTCCAAAAAAAATGGGGTGAAAAATAGAAAATCAAAAGATGGAATAAAATTTGTTTTAAAAAATGTTTTTCAATTATGTTCTCTTATTCAATTTTCTAAAAATTAATCAAAAAGTAATTTCAAGGTAAAGTATTTTCAAAAAGAATGTTTTTTATTTAAGTAACTCCTAAAGAAGATTTTGGAAAATAAAAGTTTCCCATTTAAGTAATTCCAAAAGAAGATTTTGGAAAATAAAAGTTTTCTATGTAAGTAATTCCAAAAGAAGATTTTGGAAAATTAAAGTTTTTTAAGAAATCCAAAAGAAGATTTTGGAAATTAATAAAATCGATAAAGTTTTTCTTGGAAAATAAAAAATGGTAGAAGATTTTGACACAACATTTTCAAAAACACCTTTTTGAAAAGAAAATAACCAACAAGAGAACAAACAGTGAAAGAGAATTGAAAGAGGGATTAATCGACGATTGTTCGATTATACTCTTCGAAATTCCCAATATTCAAACTTTTTTTTTTCAAAAATGATTTTTCTTTTTCTTTTATCACAGTTCCTTTAATAATCAAGATTAGAATTAAAAGCAACCAATTTTATTTTTGACCCAGTAGATCTAGTTAGACTAAGAGGTACCGTCATTTGATGGGCGTTCCGGGGGTGCTCATCTTTCCCCGAGCGTAACCGACTCCCGAACCTAGACTTAGGTTACAAGACCAGACCTTAGGTTTAATGGGTTCCTCGCCAGACTTTGGACTTCATTAGACTGATTAGGTCAATCAGTAGGTGACTAATCACACCTAGCAATTTGATTAGTGGCGACTCCATAGGTTTCAGTAGTTTTCCTCGAGTCCTTCAGTGGTAAGGTTTGGCACCCGGACCCGTACGTTGCGACAGTAATTACGAGATGAGCATAAGGAGGGACAGTTGGCTCTAACAGTTTTGAGTTTTCCAATTTCACACGAGGGGGAGGATAATGAGGTTGTAGATGAGACAACTTTGTCACCAAATCAAAGTAATGAGCCTTTTGAAGTCCACAATGTTGGTGGACAAAGTTTGGAAAGTTTACTTGATGTTGGGAAATTGTTTGGGCTTGTAGAAAATGCTTAGGAGATAGACCCATCTCTTGAGGAGTTTAATGAAGGGTGGAAGCTTGTTAAAGGCCATTATAAAAGAACGACGAAAAAGAAGCTGAAGAAAAAAATGTAAAAAATATAAAAAAATATAAAAAAAGTTGTCTCTGAGCTTTTAGTTAGGGAGAAAAGGATGCGACAATGAGCTTGGTCTGATGCTTCCCTTTCAGATTTAGATATTGTACGTAAGAATGAAATCAATAGAAGAGAAGCGTTACAAATCAACTTGGGAGATGTGTAAAGTGTTGGGAATATCCTTTGAAACTGATAAAGACCAGATTATCCAGGCGTTGGTTGGTTTGGAGGAGGATATTCAAGAGCCCAATTGAATTTCGGGTTCGGCTTTCTTCTCTGTTTTGCAATGTGAATGATAATTGCTTCATGGAATATTAGGGGGTTAGGGAGGAAGGTAAAACGTAGGGCAGTTTGGAGACTGGTCAATAAAGAGCTTATTGATATGTTACATATTCAAGAAACAAAATTACAACAAGTTGATGTTAAGGATTTAAGGTATTGTGGGGGAAGGCTTTGATAAAGTTGTTTGCTCTAATGCCTCCGCCGGGGGGGGGGGGGGGTGTTACTTCCATTTGGAGTGAGAAAATTTTTTCTTAGTTGAGTCCACTGTGGTTAAAGATATATTTATTCTTCTTGTTGGTGTTATTAAAATGTGTAATTTTAGATGCTGCTCCATTAATCTTTATGCACCTAATGATAATGAGAAGAGAATTTTTTTCCAAGAAGTTATTGATGCTCTTATTGCTATTGAGGTTGTTGATGATGTGTGGAGGATGTTATTTTTTTGTGGTCGTATGGTCAATATGATTGTTAAGGAATGATGTTATTTTTAATGGTAGGCATTTGGATATGATGCAATTGATTGATATCATTAAGGAGAGATTGGTGTGGTGGATTATGGCCAAATGGCCTAACCAATCTCAGCGTTTTGAGGACCTCTTTCGCTGTCCTATGCTTGCTAAAACCAGTATATAGTGAGAATGGGACCTCATGCATTTCTGAGGTTAGCTGAAATGTTACAAACAAAAGGTGGCCTAAGGCCTACACGTTGGGCAAGTGTAGAAGAACAACTTGCAAAGAGCTCATATATATAACACATAGTGCCAAGAATCGTGAGGTAAATTTTTGGTTTCGACGTTCGGGGGAGACTATTAGTCGCCATTTACACAATGTGATAAAGGCTATCATTGAACTAGAAGATCAATATCTTGTCCAACCTAATGGTGAAGCTATAGCTCCAGAGATTCGTCACAGTGAAAGATTTTTTCCATACTTTAAGGTTTTTTTTTTGGTAATTGTCTTACGTAGTTTTATTTTCTTTTTATATTATAGATGAGAATAGACACACTAACCTTTATTTTTAACTATGTTCCATATTATGATTGTGTTAGTGCAATTGATGGAACACACATTCATATGAAAGTGAGTTCTGAAGAAGCTCCAAAATATCGTGGTAGGAAAGACTTCCCAACACAAAATGTCCTAGCTGCATGCACCTTTGACTTGAAATTTACATATGTACATACTGGATGGGAAGGGACTGCATCAAACTCAAGAATTATAAAAGATGCATTGACAAGAGAGGACAATCTTAAAATTCCTACTGGTGAGTCAATTGTCAATGCCATCTTTTTTTTTTAAATCTAATTTATAATTTCTTAAATCAAATACTTATTGATAATTTTTTTTTTCATTTTAGGTAAATATTATCTTGTAGATGCGGGATTCATGTTATAAAGAGCATTGATTACACCTTATAAAGGGGTGCGATATCATTTGAAGGAATATTCATCAAGAAATCCTCCACAAAATTATCGTGAACTATTTAATCTTAGGCACTCGTCATTGTGTAATGCCATTGAATGAGCATTTGGAGTTTTGAAGAAGCGATTCGTTATTATTTCAAATGCTTCTGATGCACGTTACGGAGTAAAAGCTCAGAATTCAATAATTCTAGCATGTTCCATTTTGCATAATTATTTAATGTTTGTCGACCCCTATGAAGATCTTATAGCAGAGGTTGATCCAGAGCTAGCAAGAGAAGAAGTCCCTTATGATGACCATTATCCTCGTAGAAGTAACATCGAAGATGCTACTCATGGAGAGCGCTTAAGAGATGAATTAGCTAATGAAATGTGGAGAGATTACACACATCGTTAGGGATTAGGATTGAACTTTATTGCCATCATTATTCTCATAATTGATTTTTCTATTGTTTAGTTTTGTTTCCATGTTGATTTACTGTATTGATTGTTTGGTGTGTTTGATGTCATTAAAATGAGACATGCTTATTTATTGTAATTACAAATAAATTATTGACTAAAAGCTCAAATAGGGGCGTGACTTTTAGTGAAAAGGTCATTTAAGGACCTAAACTTCAGAAAAGGTCAAATATGTGTCCAACCTTTTTTTATTTGGGTCAAATAAGGACATTTCCATGAAATTTATGGACATTTTCAACAAATCAGGATAATGGGATGTTTATATATATAAACAAATTTCATTATCCACAAATTTCATGGAAATATCCTTATTTGACCCAAATCGAAAAGGTTGGACACCTATTTGACCTTTTCTGAAGTTTATGCCCTTAAATGACCTTTTCCCTAACGGTCAGGCCCCTATTTGAACTTTTAGCCTAAATTATTTGCTTGCTATCATCAAAGTTTGGGTTTAAAAAAATGCTTATCTTGATTGTTATATCACAAAAGTTTGTATCACTTGTTTTTGTGCAATATGCCACCAAAGAAGAATGAAAATGAAGGAAGCACATCCAATAACTTAGTATGGACACCTAACATGGATACAGTTTTGATCGATGCCTTCATATGCCAGTACAACTTGGGAAATAAGGTGAATGGTAATTTTACTTCCACAACTTATGCCAATGTTGTTGATGAAATTGCAAAGACTTTCAATATTAGTGTTGAAAAGTATCAAGTTCAAAGTCATTGGAAAATCTTCAAGAATCACTTCGTTGAGGTGGAGGACATCTTTAACAAGACTAGCTTAAGTGGATTCAGCTTCGATCCAGAAACACAAGTATGACATGCTGAACCGGAAGTATGGAGTGAGTTAATCAGGGTAAATATTAACCTACATTTATATCAATATTCATATCAATGCTTTTAATTACATCTTTTACTCACATGCTCGTTTGTTCAATGTAGGAGAAACTGAAAGCTAAAATGTATATCAATACCTCGATCCCACATTATAACAAGATGTTAATTTTGTATGAAAAAGATAGGGCCACAAGAAAACGTTATGTAACTGCAAAGGATATGCGAAAGAATTTCACTTTTATTGGTTCAGCTGATTTCATTGACTCCACCAATGAAGTTAATCCTACCATGTCTCACTTTTCAGTTCAAAATGCAAGGAGCGTTGAAGATCATGATGAAAGACAGAAAAGTTCTCATTACGTTTATCATTACCTTCTGAGTATGACCATGTTTCTCCTTTACATGGTTCTGCTAGAGGTAACAAGAAAGCAAAAAGATCTATTGATAAAGAGAAAAATGTTAGTGAGGGGATCAAGGAAGCAATAGAGAAAGTGGTTGGTGCAATTAAGACTTTTGGTGAGCTCCTTAGTAAGAAAGCTCAAATAAGTGCCATTGAAACAGTTCAACTCCTTAAGGATTTAGGATTTGAGCCACCATTGCTCCATGTGATTTATTCTAAGCTTACGATGAATGTGGACTTGTTCAATGCTGTACTTGGGTTTCCAATGGAAATGCACAAGGATTATATTCTAAGTGGAGCACTTGGGATCTTACCAGCTTTACTATGTGATGGCTAGGGAAAAATATATTTAAGTAATATTAAGCTTAGTATTATGTAAGTAATGTTGTCCGCAATAGTAATGTTGGACATATCTATATTCTGTTAGAACACTAATATGTACGTAGGTTATTAATTTCTACAAGTACTTGATTACTATGCTATCATATTATTAAGATGTAACAAATATTATATGTCAAGATGGGTTATATTCCATATTATTAAGATGATATTTATATTTTAGTTATAAATTATTATGTTATATTTGAAGTTTATTTTTAGATATAATTAATTAGAAAGCACATCCCATGTATCAAAATAATATATTTTGTAAAATACATTCATTTATTTATTTCAATATAAATTAGTTTATAATAACAAAAATAATAATATGCTCAATATAATTATTCTACACCTTCACAATATATAAATATAATAGTCATTTATTTTTCATGAGAAATAATCAAATATATAAAAAAACTATATCATTTCTTACTTCCCATACATAAGGGTAAATTGGTAAAATATACAAAAACTCCTCCTGACCCCTCATCCCAACCAAACACAAAACATGAGAACACCCCTTCCTACCCCTCCAATGAACCAAACATAATATCTTTTAAAACTCCTTCACGCTCATCCCCCTCCCTACTCCCCCACCCCCCTTGAACCAAAGTAAGGCTAAACTTTAAAGTTAATCTAAAAAAAACCTATTATGCTTTCCTTTTCTTTTCTTTTTTTTTGCTACATATGCTTTTCTTTTCTTTTATCTGGTGAAATTATGACACCAACCAACTTAACAATCGGATTTCACACGGCCTAGAGGTTCAGAAGAGAAAAAGGAATGGTCACCTGCATCATGGAAAAGCTCCACCCCACCCCCCACCAGGATTGGCCAAACTCCATCGCCAATTGGTCTAAACTAACTATACCTCTCAGTTGTCTCTATGTTTACTTTCCTTTTCCTTTTCAATCTCCTATTTCACTCCCCACTTCCGCTTCAAATTGTATGGCAAAAAAATCATCCTGGGATAGTTCTGGCTTCAATGCTACCCAAACAGATTTGGCTTTAACACAATCTCGATTGACATGGAGTAAATATTCCCCGGAAGCAGAGCAGATAAAACATGAAGAGTCAAACAAAATATGTCTGTTGTGAAGATAAGACGCTGTTGGCAAAGCCTCATGTAAGATTCTCCAAATGAAAATCCTTATTTTATTAGGACCAAGGAGGTTTTTTCATCATTTTCTCTGGAATCTTCTTTGAAATTTTAGATGTTGGGTTTTAGATCTGGTATGCATAGCAATGTGTTTGGAAAAAAATAGGGTTGAAATCAAGTTTAAGATCTGATATGTATAGCAATGTGTTTGGGTTTGTTTCAAGGTGTTGGGTTCTTTAGATTTAACCCAATGAAAATGTAATACTTGAAGCCTATGAAGCAGACATGTCAGTTGCAGAAGAATCTCTTTGACCATGGGTGACATTGGAAAGGCGTTTTTTGCTAGTATGTATAGCAGTTTATTTGTAGCAAATATGGTTGGAATTAAGTTTAAAGGACTAACGAAAAACGATCTAGAGATTTTGAATTTGTTTGAAGGTGGATGACAACAAACAATGGCGGAGCATGGTTGTTGGAGTGGCTGCCGGAGTTTGTGTTCATCGTTAATTTTGTGTTTAGATTTTTTTTTCAAAGTATTATTAATTTAATAAAAGAAACGTATTAATTTAGATTTGGGTGGTTTTAGTTTCCTTTTTCCGTTTTCCGTTTTCTTTTTTCATATTTTTTAAAATTTTCCATGGACCCAATATGTCCCATACAAAAAATTACACGTCAGCTAAAAAATTACACGTCAGCAGTTAACACGCGTTTGACGGAACCGTTAGTCACATGACAGCACGTAACTAACGTCCGTCACGTCAAGTGGGAAATTGGCGTGATTTTTAAAATTAAGGGGCAATGTGACACAATTATTAGTTCATGGGGCGAACTGACCTAAATTTGAAAAGTTCAGGGGGCAAATGGGATATTTAGCCATTAAAATATTAATTGTATAATGGAAATTTAGAAATATGTTTGAAAAATAAAGGTATAATGGTCGATTCAAAAGTTTTATAAAATTTGTACTTTTTAATATAGTAGATAGATAAATATAGATATAGATAAAGGCAAAAGTACCATTTTCCCCCTTAAACTTACAGCGTTTGGTCGTTTTGCCCCTAAACTTCAAGTTTGGACATTTTACCCCCTGAATTTTCAATTTTGGACGTTTTGCCCCCTCTCAAACGATTAGGCTAATGGCACCGTACGTCATGTCGTTTTGTGCCACATGGCATTGCCACGTCAGCGGTTTGGTCCGACGTGGTAATGCCGCGTGGGTCGGGTTGGTATGACTTGACATGTCCACATGGTATTTTTGTGACACGTGGCATTGCCACGTCAGCGGCATGACTGTGTCGTTAGTCTAATTGTTTGAGAGGGGGCAAAACGTCCAAAATTGAGAGTTGAGGGAACAAAATGTCCAAAATTGAAGTTCAATTGGCAAAACATTCAAACGCTACAAGTTCAGTAGGGCAAAAGGAGCATTAAGCCTATAGATAAGTAGGGTAAGGATTTTTTTTTTTAAAAAAAAGATAAGTAGGGTAGGGAGCTGTCACATGGTATCAATTCCAAAGAAAAAGACTTTTAATGAATAGATTCTCTACTTTTATACTAGTAAATAAAGTATTTCGTATGGTATATTAAATTTTATTACGATTTTGCACTTATCAATATATGAATGCATTACGTAGTATTTAGTTTTCTTATGTACCAAAAAAATATATGGGTGCATCATGATCTCATTCAATATCTAAACACTTATAATCTGTAAACACCTAAATACCCGCTTGCCCTCTCTCAAATCTCTTTTCCTGATTTCTTAGCTGTTTTGAATTTTTATGTACCAAAAAAATATATAGGTGCATCATGATCTCATTCAATATCTAAACACTTATAATCTGTAAACACCTAAATACCCGCTTGCCCTCTCTCAAATCTCTTTTCCTGATTTCTTAGCTGTTTTGAATTTTTTTAATGAAGGCTAAATATGTCAGTTAGGGGCAATTAGTGGGTAATTTAGAGTTTGTGTTTGGGTTAATTTGGTATTCCTCAGCACCGTTTCCCTCAGTTTGTTATTTAAGCTCTGTTTCTTCCTCCCTCTTTAGTTTGCTCTGTTTTTTTTTCTCCGCTTCTTCTTTCCTCTTCAGTTCTCTTTGTTTATAGTTCGTTTCTTGGTCGATTTTGTCTTTGGCCTTCTTATGCACCGCTTCTCTCTGTTTCTTCTTTCTTCTTTAGTTGTCTCTACTTTTTTTTTCGGTTTCTTCTTTGCTCTTTAGTTTTCTCTGTTTTTCTATTTCCAGGTAATTGTGTGCTTCTTGCTCCATTTTGTTTTCATGGTGCATTTGCTATCTGATGTATGATTTTGTCCTCTTCGTATTCATCTTCATCTTTGTCTTCTTTGTTGTTCATTGTTCTGACACTGTTTTGTTTGTGAAGTTGACTTAGGTGTCCTTTCCTTTTCATGTTTTTCATTTTGTTTTGTTGGGTGCATGTCTTTTTTTTTGTTGCATTCTTTGATCGATTTGGTCTTTGTCATCGATACTAATGTTTGTTTTTGTTCTCTGGTTTGCAGGTTTTGTGTCATCGATTCTTCTTGCAGAAAGAGGGTTTGTTTCTCCACGTGTTAGTTTTGTGTTTCTCTTTGTTTTGATAAATTTGCATGTGGCTTCTGCTGGAGGAGTGTGTTGTTGCATGTTGATGGCACGTATTGTTCTGGTGTTAATTTTGCTATGGTGCTACGTTTCTTTGATTGCATGTTATCAATGATCTACCTTTCATATTTTATGCGTTTTTCTTGCTCTGAGTTGAGGTGTTTTATTTCTCTGATTACCTTTTTTTATCTCCTTTTTTTGGAAATTTTTTTACAGGAACCTGTCAAGCTTTTCCACTGCATTTAAGGTAAACTTAAACCAAGTTTGAGAGCTTTCATTTTGGTGAGAGTGGCTCGCATATGGGATATTGTTCTGCCTGATACGGTTGTTTCTATAATAAGTGATCTTTTGTTAGTCGATCATGATGTATGTCTTAAAATTTGATTTTATTGATGACTTTTGTTTTCTAATGGAATGTTTTCTTGATGTTTATTTTGATGATAAATATTTTTTTATTACAGGGGAGCAGTATGCAAGCAATTATTCCAAAGGATGTAGCTCGCTGCTTTGCTGGAAAAATTGTTGAGGGTTATGTTTACAAATTTACGAGATTTGATACTGTGAATTGCAGGTTATCTTACCTTTCCTTCTGACTACATCATATATTTTAACAGTTCGACAAGTGTTGAAGAGATCATTGAATCTATCAGTAAGTTATTTAAGTGTTTGCTTGGTTTGATTTGTTTCTGGTGTAATGATGATTGGAGAAAATTATGCCATTTGAATGTTTTTTATTTTGCAGACTTTGATTATCCAAGGTATTGTTTTCGGTTTGCTACTTTGGAGGATTTGAGGGCGAGGAATGAAAAAGGCAGAGTTTTGATAGGTTGTTTCTGATAGATTTGTTAAGGCTATTGTTGAATGAGTTTAGGGAGCAATGGAAATTTAGTTTTTGGCTGAATTATTGCTGCATATTTTATGCAGATGTTGTTGGAATGTTGACTATAATTGGTTCCAAGACAAGTGTCAATCGTGCTTCGGGAAATTCATCAACAGAAAGAAGGGATATAATGATTAAGCAGCTAAGGTTTGGTGTTGTTTACATATTTGCAAGTTAGTTTCAATTAAGGTATTCTTTTGTATTTTCAATGTAATTGACTATTTATTTCTCTTTTTTTTTGTCCCTGCTTGGTTGAAGTGATGATGATATCAGGGTGAATTTCTGGGGTCTTCATGTCAGCAGCATTGATGAAGAGTTTCTTATGTCAAGGCCCTTTAATCCTATCATGGTGATCACAGCTGGAATAGTTAAAGAATACAACAATATGTATTATTAATCATGCTATAATTTTTTTTATCTCTGATTCATGCCGGTGAAATGTTAATCTTTTGTTTCATGTTTAGGTGTCAAATATATTTCCAGCTCTTCTGCAACTAAAATATATGTTAATATTAATATTCCAAAGACAGGGCAGCTGAAACAGAAGTATGTTTTCCTCATTGCTAAATCAATGTTAATATTTGACATTAATCTTTCGCATACTTTTTGTTGCGTGTTAGTTGTCATTTCCTATGAATTTTTCTGTCTTCTGTAGTCTTTTTCAATGTATTCTTTCACTGAAACATATATGTATATATGTATATATGTATGTTATTGAATCTTGGTAATGTCTGCATTTTTTTTTTTCTACAGGTTTGATGGCATTATTCCACCTGTTAAGTTATTGGCGGTAGACGAGTCGCAGAGCATTGAACCAGTGGCAAATCCAACTGATATCTCTGCTGATGAGTTGTTCTATTTATCCCTCGATGATTGATGAAATCTGAAATCATTTAACTAATTTTCATTTTTGCTTTTGTTCACAGGATTCTGAGGAAGTTATGAAAGGAAAAAATGGTGAAGAGCTTTAAAGGAAGGAGATCGAGCTTATTCAAAGTTATTAATGTGTGTGTATGTGTTAGTGTTTAATATTGTATCAGGTGTAATATAAGAAGAATGGTACCTATAAGATATAACTTAGAACCTCTTTTGGATATGTGTATTCTGTCAGGTGTAATGTAAGAAGAATATCTTACTTTTGCTTGCAGTGGCAGAAAAAAACTGTCAACATATCAGTTCTTTGTAATTTTGAAGCTTGATGTCATCGGGTCTTTATGTGAATAGTGATATGCAATGAAAATATATTTTGTTATTTGACTAGTTCTTTTAATTTTTATCTCCTTCTTTCCCCGTTTAGAAATTTTGGTCTTCCATGGTTTTGATTCCATGATAGGTTTTTGGAGTTTTTGCTGATAAAACTTATGCTTATGTCTCTTAATGGCCGTACTTATCTTGCCCGAGTATTGTTTTGAGACTTTTGATAGCTTTATTAATTTTCCTTCGAAACCATCGGTGGCTGCATTCATTGTTACAGCAATTATAGTTTCACATTTCAATTTCCTAAGATTAGAGGCTTTTACCAAATTAATTCTTTGACAAGTGTATTCAGGAGTGATGTAATTTAAAGTAATCATGAGTCAAATTTGCATAGGTCAAGCTTTGCATGCAATTGAACACCTGTACCGTCTAGATAGTAACGCATGATCCCTTCAATGATAATGCATTTCAACACTTGTTTGGTGTGAGTTGAAAAGCATGGTGATTTTAATGCTAATGTAGATTGATTTAACACTACTATCTAAGTAATTTCTTATTTTTCTAATTTTTATTTGGGTTAAAATTTTCTCTTCTGTCCTTTGCCTGGTCAAATTAGTTGCAGACATTGTACTTCTATCTCCATGTGAGAATATAGCGTGTAGTGTTTATTCTGTCTTCAATTTTCTGATTCGTTAGTTAATGCACATGGTTTTGAGATTTTGATGTGTTAAGAACCTTTGTTCTTATAACCAATGTGGCAAACTGAGATTAAGAAATGGTATGTTATTTTGTGGCAAAATGGGTACCTTTTGAGTGCAAGAAAGATAGCTCTCAAGTCTCACCCCATCCACCATCGAGGATATCAAGAAGAAAATGAACAGCTTTACGAATGGCTAAGCAGTTATCAAAAGTCATTCCAGCAGTTGCAAGTGCTTCGAGAACAAACCATGTGATGTATATGAAACAAATTCCCCACCTTCCATACCTATGAAAATTTACACCTTCTTGAGTTCCATGCGAAAATATACTCCAAGCCTCTGTTTGGTAAGGCTTGAATATGCATGTGGTTCAGTCTAAAGTACAAAACCCATTTCATAGAAATTAAAATTCACTTTTATGCATAGGGAAAATTAATTACCATGAACCATCTGGTTTTTGTGACTCTATGAGGAAATCTATGGCTTTTTTAATGAAATTTTCAACTTCACTCCTCCTGTGTTGGGGATATAACTCGTATAGACTCTTTTTGCTCCTTTTGCCAATAAATGTGTAAATTGTATAGTTTTGTGCCCGTAAAGCCAGGTCTGAGTAAAATGCTCTGTTTGTTTACATATTGTATATCTTACAGAAATTGTAGCCATTCTTCTAATGTGTTTAACTAATTTTGAATATGTTGCCAATTATATTGGATTTAGTTTCTGTATAGTCCATTACTAAGGCTAATTCTGCCTTATTTTACAAGCACAATCCCTCCCACAGCATCTGTAGCGTCAACACCTTTCACCAATGCTCTAAATGTTTATGTAAATATTTCTTTTACTATGTAATTGACTCTATTACACGTTACTTGCTGCCAACATGTAATCATAATTAAATTCAATTTACTGCATGATTGTAGATACAACAGCATAGAGAGATCATGTTCTACCTTTTCTAAGTTCATGTTGACACTGATGAACTTCTTTTCACACGAACACTATCAATTACTTCATCTCTATTATGTTTAATATTGCGTTTTTATTAACAATAGATCCTTATGATTAATACATGTAATACTATGATTTATGTAAATCTGATATGTTAAACTTATGCCTTGCAACTTCACAAACACACACACACACACACACAAGCCTGCGCAGCGAAGCGCGTGGGTAAGGACCTAGTGCTTATAGAGTCTTAACGTGTTTGGGAGATATGGGGGCAAATTTGCTAGGTTTTAGGGAACTGTCTTAGCCTCAACTTTGAAGTTCAAACAAACCCAACCAACCCAATAAACTCTTACAAAATCTCCCCATTTTTTCCCTTGTGCCAAATATTTATAGGAAAAATACAAAAATTTCCTTTTTTTTTATTGTGCTTTGACAAGTGTTGGAATCCAAGCCATTGATTGATTGCAAAGAAATCAGAGCCCTTCAATGGTTTGATCTCACATGGAAGCATGTGCACTAGCAAGCAAGTATTACCAAAGGATTATTTTGGACTTATGTTTAAAGAGCCAATTCAATTTCAAAATACTCATTTTAAGTCAACTACACAGTCCTTTGTTAGATATGGATGTTTATCCTATTCTATCAATGATTTGTGGGAGAGACAATACATTGTTTTCATGTTCATAATAATAACAGCAGCTTATGATGCCACATGGTGATATAAATATTTCAGTTTTCTTTTTTGACGAATAAATTTAGAATAATACATCGTTGAATCGGTAAGAAAAAACAACATAGATACATTGTTCGGTAAGGGAAAAAAACGGAATATATACATCATTGAATCGGTAGTTAAGAAAAAAACAGAATAGATATATTGTTCGGTAAGAAAACAACAAAATATATACATCATTGAATCTGTAGATAGGAAAAACTAAAATAGATACATCGTTAAACCGGTAAGTAGGAAAAAATAAAATAAATACATCGTTGAATCGAATGGAAAAAACACTTAACATGAATTAAAATTTAACCTTACAGAGAAATCATTGACAAAACTTAAACTTAAGATTACTTACATTGATATGGATTAGCTAAAATGCATTGCTTTTCTTATAGCCCATTACATTCACACCAAGTCTCAAGTCAAAGTCATATTCATATTTTTCACTCTAAATCCATTTTGATTTGAAAAAGGAATGTTTGCTAGATTTGAACTTTGATGACGTATACATCCTCAAGACTGTTGGTAAGATAATTAATAATAACCCATATCAAAATTTCAGACTCCAATGGGCAATGGCAACCATTTCTTTGACAAAACTAGCAGCCATTAATTGAAACCAGAGTTACCGTTTGTTTATGTTCTTTCTCAGAAAAGAAAGAGTGGCACTGACACTTTTACTTTCGAATCCACCCGTTTACATTTTCTTTGTTTTTTTCATTTTTCTTCTTCTCCATCTCATTCCTCTCCACCCTCCCCCTCTCTACGCCACCGGCCTTAACCCGAAAGCCACCACCTCTACGTCGCCGCCAAATCCCACTTCCGGCCATCGGCCCCCACACCCTCATTTTCACTCATCTTGGCACTTGCATCTGCTGGAATATTGTTTTCTATGGTAAGTCACTGATACAAATTTGTTTAAAGTCTTCAAAATCTGTTCTGATATGGTCTTTTGATTGAGTGGGTGTCTCTCTTTTCAATGTCTTTGCTTATCCTTCTTATTCTTTTAGCAGATTTGGTAAATCTGAAATTGAAGATGTGTTCATTGCTGCTTCAAGTAGATGTGCTCATTTCAAGTTGATTTAATTTAAGATGTGTTCTTTAGAGTGCATGTATATAAGTTATTAATTAGTATAGCTTGCTTCAAAACGTTCATGGAGAAATTCTCTTTTGCTTTCTATTGCTCTTGGGAGTTCTATAAGCAGAGCATTTTTTTTTTCATTGGTATCTATCTACTCTTTTCTGTACTTTCATTAGATGTTTGTTTTAAAAGTTTCCTTTTAAAACCAGAGGGCTCTTCTTAGAGCTTTTCAAGTCTTAGAAAGTTCTTTACATCCCAAACCTTGTCTTGCTCTCTTTCTTTCTCCCCACTAGATACTTTTCAAAATACATCACTTATCTCTTTAATTCTGGGGAACTTCCATCTCTGTGATCTATTATTACTTGTACAATAACTGGTTAGCTTAGGGTTTTACATCAATTATTGATCTAGATTTCCGTAACAGGTAACATTGTAGTAGGATGGCCACCAATTCATTCTTTGATCTAGATTTCAATAGCTTATAGCTTATAGTTGTTTCCCCATAAAGGGTGATTGGGTGAATTATATACTAATTAAAAGCTTCTACATTTATAGTATTTGGAGTGAAAGCTTATGTTGGCAGCAAAGGGATCTTTGACCATTGGTGGTTACTAGTAATTTATGAAGTGATTGAATTAATTTATGAAGTGAAGAGATCAATTTAGAATTATTGACCTCTTAATTGAAGGATATGGAATTTTAAGGAAATACTAGGAAGGAAACATGCGACTCTTCCCCAACCCAATAAAAGGAGGTTAGGAGGGATCCTTTAAACATATCTCTTAATCTTAATTGTCAAGCCAACTCTCTCTACCTCATCCTAAAAGTAAGGTTGATCCCAAAATATTGTCACACATTCTAAACCAACTCCATTGATTTTTTTTTTGACAAAAATCAACTCCATTGTTAAATGTAGAGAAACAATAGAAAAATATATAATAAGTGAAAAGCAAAAAAATTCAATGTCTACAAAAAATCATCTTACCAATTGAACCAACCCTTACAACATTTCTACAAACTATCATCTTGACCACCTTGTTGTCAATGGTCCATTTTTCCTTTAATTGTAATTGGAGCTAACAAATTTGGCTAGTTGTAGAAAATTCAAAACTGCCCCCACAATATTAAATGTAGAAGAAGGCCCATAAGAAGACATATGGTACATAAGTTTATTGTCATTAGAAAAACCTCTGTCATCAATGTTTACTGTTTGGAAGCGGCCAAATGTCCAAATTGGGTCTAAACCTTTCGCAACTTGCTCAATTTGAACCTAAACTTTTCATGGGCTCCAAATTGAGCCTAAACGTTTTCGAGATACACCAAATTGGGCCTAAGTGTGACAGAATTTTGGAAGTGTATTAAACGCGCCGTTACCGTTATTAACGTGTGACGTGGCACTGACACGGTGGAAAAGCCCCTATTATTTAATTAGAAAAATAATTATGGAAAAAAAAAGTTAAACCCTAATCTGTTTTCTTTTTAGGAAAAAAAAAAGCTTTTTTTTCTCTTTCTTTCATGTGTTCCTCTTTTCTTTGATTTAGAGAAAATCCATATTTTCCCTCTGTTTATTATATGTCGTGCAGTATGGGTTATTCAATTGGGTCATCAATTAGAAGGTTTGTGGTTTAATAATAAATAGTTTGGGGGGTTTTTCCTTGGCTTGATTTTCTGTTTAATAGCGGCTTGTGGGGTGGTTTTCCAATTGATAGCAGAGGCAGCAGAGGCACCAGCCATGGATGATTCTCATGCCATGATTTGGGACTTGTGCTCCATGGGTAAGCCTGTTACAAATGCTTTCCATTTTTTTTTTGTTCTTTCTTTTGTTGATTTGAGGGAACGGTTTACTGCAATTTTTGCTGATTTTATCCTTTTTATTTTGTTTTTGTTTTTTTTTCTTCAGTTGCTTGCTTCCCATTTACAGATCAAGTCTTGAAATTGAATTTTGCCTTTGAAATTGTATAAGAAAAATTGGTGAAAAGAATGGGTCAGATCCAATACTCTGAGAAACTTTGAAAAACTTGATTCTGTTGTCTTCAACTGGTTTTGATTTCTTTGTTATGTTTTAATTTTGCTCAGGATTAGGTTTTTAAATGGAATTGATTTTTGTTTTGTATTTACCGAACTTATGTTTACAGGTATGTTGTTCTTCCTCTCCCCAGCTAATATTTTAGCTTCATCTGAGTTCGAAAAGCTGCGATGGCCGGTGTTGGAAGGCAACTCCGATGACCGATTTCTAAGGTTTAGATGATGATGTTCTTTTTTCTTTTTTCCAGTTGATGATGTTCAAAGTGTTATGAGGTTTAGATGATGATGTTCAAAGTGTTCTTTGAATTTATGGATATAGTAAAAAGGGAAAAAAGAAAAAGAAAGTGAATTATGTTTTATTTTGTTTTTCTTTTATTTTTCTTGTTTTTTAGTATCTATGTTCAATTTTATGCTTATATGGCCTGAAAACAATTCCACGTGGACACTTAGATAGCCTGAAAATTCCATGTAAGCATAACAATTTATCTACTAACGCGTTTGACTTGTGCGTGTGGCACACTGCCTAATTCCCGTTTGATTTAGGTTTAAATTGGTTCAATTGAGAAATATTTAGGCTTAATTTGGAGCCCATTAAAAGTTTAGACTCAAATTAAGCAAGTTGTGAAAGGTTTAGAACCAATTTGGATATATTTGGCCGTTTGGAAGCAATGAGGACAAGTTACATAACGCTTGTAGAAAGGCTACAAAGATGTACTTGAAAGATACATAGATCTCTGCCTTATAACCTTATAAGAACAAGAACACATTTCTGACTCACAACATCCAAGGACATCTGCTTATCTGTTGTGTAAATAATTAAATTAGCCCAAAGCCCCAAAGCCCAAACCCCACTCAAACGGCTATATCCTTTTTTCTCATACAATTAGCTTTTCCCCAGTCACCATCTCTCACTTTTACTCCCTCCCCTTCCAGGAAACTATGAAATGCCCCACCCTTCCTTCCATCTCTATTTACAACTTTTCTATTCCTTAAATATCACTCTTCTTTCTTCATCTCCTTCTTTAATTATAATATAACTATATTTTGTTTCTGATATATAGCGAATCGCTTTACAATATTTCTCTTTTCTTTACTTTCTTTTATCCTTTACCTTCCATAAAGGTAAAGTGTCTGTTTAGTTTATATATAAAAAAGTCCATAGCTTATTCCATCTCGCAGTTGAAGTCTCCCACGTCGGAACAAAGCCCAAAATTTGAGTCTTTGACGACTATTTCGTCACCCACTGCTTCCCTATATCTTTTAGTATTTGTTTACCCACCACCTCATCTTTCTCTATCACTTGTTCATTAATCACTCAAAAAAAAAAAAAACATCCAAGATCCAGCCGCCGATCGTTGGAGGAAGAAGCATCTCATCGGAAAATGGATATTCTTCCTTTGGTTTGCCTCTTTCTGTTCTTTTCCATTTCGAGTAAGTTGTGTCCTCTCCCAAA
The DNA here is from genome assembly GCA_001974825.2 of Corchorus olitorius. Lineage (NCBI taxonomy): Eukaryota > Viridiplantae > Streptophyta > Magnoliopsida > Malvales > Malvaceae > Corchorus > Corchorus olitorius. The sequence continues at coordinate 13,838 of AWUE01015924.1, read as the reverse complement.
ACCCCAATAATAACAGTGGGTTTTTTTTGCTTTCATTTTAGTTTTTGACAATGTTCTGTTGTTGGGATTTTAATGAATCTTCATGTGATTCTTTTGGCTGCTTCAGGTGGTGAGATTTCAAGCCAAGCGGGAATCAACTACGGTCAATTAGGGGGCAATCTGCCATCTCCGAAGAAATCAGTTAAGCTAATCCAATCCCTGGGAGCCAAACGTGTCAAAATCTACGATGCAAATCCCGAGATCCTTAACGCCCTCAAACACACTAATCTCCAAGTCTCGATCATGCTCCCCAACCAACTCATAACCAACATCTCAACCAGTCAGAAGCTAGTTGATTCCTGGGTCCAATCCAACGTCCTCCCTTTTTATGCCAACACCAAAATCCGATACCTCCTTGTCGGCAACGAAGTCATCAGCAATCCCCCTAACCAAACCTGGTTCAACATCGTCCCAGCCATGAAAAACATCAAAACTGCCTTAAAAACCCATGGCCTCAACAAGATCAAAGTCGGTACTTCAATGGCAATGGATGTCTTGGAATCGTCATTTCCACCTTCCAACGGTACCTTCCGCTCTGATATTGCCCTCCCGATTGTCAAACCGATGCTACAGTTTTTAAGCCGGACCAAATCTTTCTATTTCCTCGATGTTTACCCATATTTCGCCTGGGCCACCGACCCCAAGAACATAAACCTCGAGTACGCGCTTTTCGAGTCCCGAATCGTAAAATACACCGACCCGGTTTCCAATTTAACCTACACTAATTTGTTTGACCAGATGGTTGACTCCGTTGTTTTCGCTATGAAAAGACTCGGGTTCGCAGATGTTCGGATCTGGATTGCGGAAACGGGTTGGCCTAACGGCGGCGATATCGACCAAATCGGAGCCAACGTTTACAATGCAGCTACTTACAACCGAAACGTAATAAGGAAGCTCACTGCCAAGCCAACAATCGGAACTCCGGCCCGACCAGGATGGGTTCTCCCGTCATTCATATTTGCTCTGTACAATGAGAACTTGAAACCAGGTCCGAGCACAGAGCGGCATTTCGGGTTGTTGTATCCTAACGGGTCCAATATATACGGGATCGATTTGACTGGGGAGACGCCGGATTCGGAATTCGAGCCGTTACCGAAGCCGACTAATAATGAGCCGTATAAAGGGAAGATTTGGTGCGTGGCGGCAAGAGGAGCTAATATGAGCGCGCTGGGATCGGCATTATCTTACGCGTGTTCGCAGGGGAATAAAACTTGTGACCCGATTCAACCCGGGAAGCAATGCTTCAAACCGAATTCCTTGTATTGGCACGCCAGCTACGCCTTCAGTTCTTACTGGTCGCAACTAAAGGCTACAGCCGGCGCCACCTGTTATTTTAACGGATTGGCTACTCAGACGGCTAAGGATCCAAGTAAGTTTATTTTCTTAAAAGTTCATACTTCATTCTTCCTTGATTTTATTTTTTTATTTTTTAATGAAACTCCCATATCCATTAATCACATTGGATCCAGCTAATCCGGAGTTAGAAATACTTGAATGTGACTTTTTTTTAATTGAAAATTTGCCAACATTATTTTGAGTTTTTTTTTTTTTTTTTTTTGCAACAAAACAAAACAAGATCAACATTATTTTGAGTTTAGTTGGGAGATTATGCTTTGTTTTTTATAGAAGTTTGGCATTTTGTTTTCTTGCAGGTTTTGGACACTGCAAGTTTCCAAGTGTGACACTTTGAAGATTGAAGAAGCTAGCTTTAGTATTAAAGTTAAACAAACAAAACCCAAAATGTAGTGGGATTTTAGGAAGTCCTAACAGTGTGTTTGGATTGAGGGATTAGTAAGGGACGAGATGGGAGGTCCTTTTAGTTAGTGATCTATGTTTGCATTGGAAATTAGATTTGATCCATGGGTTTTGAAGGATCAATTTTGGTCCTTCTTGATTCTTATAAGTCCACCTTTTTTGGTACTCCAATTTGGAGTACCAACAAGAACCAACAAAGTTTTTATTTATTAAATGTTAGGTGATCCCTCATGTTCCTTACTTTTTATATTTTAAACAATCCAAACAAGGATTGGTCCTTCCCTTCATTTCCTTTAAAAAACCCTCCTTTCTCATCCTATTTTGTCCTATACTGATCCCTCAAAAAGTTTATTCAAACACACTGTAAGGGACTGTGATTTGGGTCCCCCTTTTATTAGTTTTTTGCTTTTGCATCAAAGAGGGGAGTGAGATAAATTAAAAATAAGATGAATTATGTCTAATGATTTTTTTTGGGTAGCCTTTTGTCTGTCCCTCTAGAAAGGCACAAGCGTAGGGCGCAGCTCTCTAATTCAATCCTGATTTTGTCTTATGCAATTTTCCAGCATTGGGTGAGAAAAATGTGTTGATGATTAATTAGTAAAATGGGCACCCAAATCACGTTCAATTGATTTATGTAATGTAATCTTATATTTAGTCAATGCAACGGCTAATTTGTTTCATTTTTCTTGGTTGGAATAATAATGTAGTCAATTTTAAAAGTAAGGGGTACTGGGTTGGACTTGGTGTTGGTTTTTATTTTTGCGAGAAGACATGGGTTGCTGTTGCCAACGGCTAGATGGGGGGATAATAAAGAAGGCTTAGCTTAGTTGTCGAGGATTGCTACATCTTTCGACCTTTTTTAAGGCTTTGGCCTTTTGGGGTTTTGGCATATAACTTTTCTCATACAAAAGCTTGTAGTTGAGGCCTGAGGGGTCTGCTATGCCTTTATTCCTTATTGAAAGTGACTCTCCTTGGATCCCCAGTGTTTTCTTTTATGACTCATCCCACTCTCACCACATTATCTCTGGCCCATCCTTTGTCATATTCATCTTTATAAATGTTTCCTTTTTCTTACTATGTAGTATTTCTTTTGTTATGATGGGAATTGAAAAGCCTAAATTGCGTCACACGAGTGTAAGATTAATTCTATACCCCAAAAAAAAAAAGAGTCTAAGATTAATTTACATTACATAAGCAACATCACCTTTGATTAAATATATTAGAAGAGCTAAGTCTTTAAATCTTCTACCCTTCCCAACCCAAGCCTCCCTATCAGAAGGGTTGAGAGTTGAGACCCAATGATATAGCAACAACATGTGTTAACCTTAAACAAACCATACATCAAACAATATTTCATTTTTGTTGATAAAAAAAAAACAATATTTCTTTTTTCCCACCAAAAGTTTACCAATGAATCTTACTCGTGACTTATCATCAAGTTTAATCACACTTTTGATATAAACAAGCTTTACAAGATAAGCCTTAAAATTTAAGACATTGATTGTGGTAGGTACTAATTGTGCTAACTAAGGTCGGATAAGTTGGTGGTAACAATTTTGGTGGGGCATATAGCATACTCTAGATCATAACACAATTATTTATTCACTATTTATTGTTTATTTTCCAACCAAAGAAGAAAGAATTAAAGGACAATGAAAAATCACATTGGGAAGAAAGAATTATTGAAGGAAGACAAAATCACATATGAACATCAATTAATGTCTAATTATTCGAATAATTAAGTGCTAAAAATCTGAAAAAAAAAGAATGTTCTATTTGAGCCTTATTAAATTATTATTAATTTTTTGTGTATTAAATGTATGGTAAATTTTAATTTATGATTTAATTATTTTGATTGGCAAAAAAATATTTATTTAATTTGACAAATTAACAACAAAAAAATTAGAAGAAGAGATCATGAATCCATTAAATAAGTATAGATACCAAACAATACAAAATGCAATGAATTATTGGATTTAAAGGAAAATACAAGAACCAAAATGAATATAAATAGACAATAGTTTTCAGAACAAAACTCACAAGACCAAAGGGAAAAAAAAAGTGAAAAAGAAAGGAATGATGGTGGAAACTAATCTAAATCAGTTGCAACCACTAGCAACCAATGATGCTATCAAACTAGGAGTTGTGCGAGCTTGGAACTGCATACTGCCAGGAAGCTAGAGGGTTGTCGATTTTGCCTTTGTTGAAACTGATAATCAAGGCAACGCTATCCATGTGCAGACCAATGAAGCTGATGCTGATATATTCAAAGATTTGGTTGTTGATGGAGCTCTGTACCTCATAGCAGCTTTCAGGCTTTCAACGCCTCGTATCACTCATGTTGCTGTGCAATCTGATGTTATTATGTGGCTGACAAGGAGGAGTGTAGTTAGAGCTGGCAATTGGGCGGGCTCGGGCGGGTTCGGGTTCGGGTATTTTCGGGCTCGGGTTAAGTCGGACTCGGGTTATGTCGGGTTCGGGTATTTTTGGGTTCGGTCTCGGGTAGGGTTCAGGCTCGGGTTTGATTTCGATTCGATATTCAGAATCCGATCTGGATCCGGTTCATCCCAGATCATCCCGGTTCAAGTGTAAGCTCTTTTTAAAGATTTTTTAAATAAAAATAATTGTTTTATCTTTTATATTATAAGTTTATTGATAATATATAATATAATAATATAATATAACATTATTATTAATATATAAAAAGATTGAATAATTGTTAAAAATTACTAACAAATGATTAATAGCGAAAGAACAGTCTCATCCATAAAGGCATTCAGAGAGTCCCGAAAACTCGACCACTCGTTGAAAAATAAAATCTCTTCTTCAGATAGACTACGGTCACCGACCATTATTAAGTGGCGTGCAACATTTAAATTAATTGATTTAAATATAAAATACATATACTTTATTACTAATTTAAATTAATTAATGCTAATCAATTCTAAATTATCTAAATTATTGCAAATTAAAACAAACTAAGCATTAAATTAAACAAATAATTAAAATAAAGTTTTAAATTAAACAAATTAAAAGCTGATAGACCCTTAAATGAACCACTTGTTAGGGACCAAAACCGGGAAGGCTTAAGTCCACCAAATCCTCTCCACACACACTCAAAGGTTGGGCCAATCTATCTCTTATCCATCTCTATTTTTTTCTTTGGCCCAACTAAACACATACAAAAATATTGGGTAAATGGGCCACAAGTACCATATAAAAGCCCACCTCTCTTTTACCCAATAACCAAAAGTCCCCAAACACATATATAACACATGGGCATCTCTATTGCAAAGTCCTCAAACACATATATAACACAGAGGCACCTATATTCAAGTCCCCAAACACATATATAACACAGGGGCACCTCTATTCCAAAGTCCTCAAACACATATATAAGACAGAGGCATCTATTACAAAGTCCTCAAACACATATATAACACAGGGGCACCTCTATTACAAAGTCCTCAAACACATATATAACACAGAGGCAACTATTACAAAGTCCCTAAACACATATATAACACAGGGGCATCTCTATTACAAAGTCCTCAAACACATATACAACACAGAGGCACTTCTCCTTATGGCAAAAGCTCATAATATACATGGGCCTTGCTATTAAGGCATTTCTCTTTGGGGCAAAGGCTCATAATATATAAACATGGGCCTTGCCACCAAAATCCTATATTATATATATATATATATATATACACATATATGTGACAAAGACCCAAGCCATGTGCACAACATTGGGTCTTGTTACTTTTGAAGCTCTTCACTTAAGCCCAAGAAGGCCCAAAACGGTGGAGGCCTTGCCACTTCACCACCAAGCCAAGAACGTGAAGACAAAGGGCACACAACCCTATTCCCTGCTGCAACATGTCAGACTTTCCTGCAGAGGAAAGCATCTAAGGGAAGAACCCTAATTAACTCAAACTTCTTCATTTTTACCTATTTATAGCAAAGGATTATCAATAACTAATCCTTTTTGCAGGCACTAACTGTGGTCCAAGCCCACAGGCGGGAAAACAAATTGGGGGGAGTGGAATGGATGGCAAAAGGAGAAAGAATCTCCCTTGATTAATTTCTTTGGAGTGGGCAACTATGCTTGGAAGTTGTTCCTTAACACCAAAGGGGAAATCAACGGGTTGCATAGGGTGGAATCAAAAACCAAGTCATTTTGACTTTAGGAGGAGACAGCTAGTTTGCTGTAAAAAGCAAACCGGCGATGGCGACCTGAGCCCGATGAAATATGGTGCCGATTTCAACGCAAGAAGGTGCCCACTGTTCTCTTGCTCAAATCAGAAGATTCCTTGTCTTGAACCCAGAGGCTATTCACTGAATCAATCAAAAAGCAAGAGCCAAATAGGGTGGCCGGACAAAGCTTCCGACCGGGCAAGAGGCACAATATAAAAGGGGCTCATCACCGTCAAAAATGGCATCAATTATCAACTAGCAACTAAGGGCAACTCTAAGAGGAATCAACCAACAACTCTAAGAGAAGAATAAACACCCCACATTCATATTTTCAAGAGTCCTTCAAGGATTTCCAGCAACAAGCAAGAACCATCTTCTCCAAAATTAGTGTTTTCCTCTACCGTCAATAGCTTGTGTTTTTTATTCCATTGCTCTCGATGTATTCTTCCTCCTTTTTCCCCAAATCCTACTTCCAATTTGTTCCTCATATGTTTTGAAATCAATAAAGAGCTTGACTTGTTCCATTTCAAAGAAATCTGGGTTTTCTGCTACTTTGTTCATCTTTTTCATCTTCCTCAGTTCTGCGATTTTAAAACTGAGTTTTGCCCATTTCCTACCGCGTCAATTGCTCCATCCCACAAAGGCTAAGTTTCCCTGATTTTTCTTGCCGCGCTGCTGATTATTTGGGCCTCAGCGTCTTGGGCCTCATCTTGCGCAAACCCAGCTCCTCTTCTGGGGAGATTTGGCCTAGGCTTGAGCCCAAAGTGAGCCAAACCAGTCCTTTCTCACATTCCCACAAAAAGGCTCCCACATTTTCTGGCGACTCCACTGGGGAGCCTTTTGGAAGTCGGAAATTCAAGTGAGATGGCGCGACCAAGAGCTGTCCGGCAACAAAATCTCCAGAATCCTCCTGCTGACATTGACGACATGCATGAGGAGCAGGAAGAATCCTCCAACCAGCAGTAGGAGAACTCAGCTGTGCAAGAGCAAGATCCACCAAACCCCGCTGAAGTCATGGTCGAGCTGGCCCGTGGCATCTATCAAAGCCAACTCGAGCTGCTAGAGGCCATTCGGGAAACCAGGTCTCAAGCCACCAATGGAGGCCAGTCCCATGATGGAAGCAGGCGCCCTATTCCACCTGGTGGTGATGATGGCCCGCCGAGGCACACCACAGAAACGCAACAGCGAAATGAGCCTTCCTAGGGCTTTGCTACTCTTTCTGATCTCACCACCTTGCTGGAAAGGGAAAGGGCTAAGCTCTCACGTCCTACTTTCATTTTCATGAAGGATCCACCTTACCCGAAACACTTGGTGGACAAGCCGTATCCACCAAACTATGAAGCTCCCACCTTCCCACAGTATGATGGTAGGAAAGGTAATGCCGTAGAGCACGTCGGCAAGTTTCTGGATGCGATGGGTCCTCACTCCATGAACCCAGAGCTTTGCCTCCGAGAGTTCTCTAAGTCTCTCACTGGGCGTGCTTATACTTGGTATACTACATTGAGTTCCGGATCCATCAACTCATGGGAAGAGATGGCAGAGAAGTTTCGCAGAAAATACTTTTAAAGTGAAGAGAGGATCACTCTTCTTCAACTCCAAAATACCAACCAAAGGTCATCTGAAGGCCTCGTTGATTTTGTGAAGAGGTTCCGAGACCTCTCTCTTGATTGCTATGAAGAAAATCCAGAATCTATGCTAGTAGAGATTTGCGTCCACAACATGCTGCCAGATTTTCGTGTCGTGCTAAAGAACTTGGGCATAGGCCAGTTTGCAAGGCTCCTCGATGCGGCAAGAAAAACAGCTCAATCCGTAAAGCTACCTGTTTCCCGCTCCACCAGAAACGAAAAGCCGCAGGGACATCAGACCCTTGTTGCGGCAGGAAACAAGAAAAACAGGCCTAATCAGAAAAGGCCAATAGAAGAAGTGCCGCCAGTCCCATTTACTGCGGCAGAAGTTGACACACTTGTGGACCAGTGGTTGGCCGATGGTATCCTGCAGCAGAATCCTGTGAGCAAAGAGCTAACTGAGCAGGATAAGCAAGACCCGCGATACTGTCGACTCCATCGATACGTCCACCATCCCACTCTATCTTGTCAATCATTGAGAAAGATCATCCACAGAAAGATCGCCGATGGAACATTGGAGGTACCGGGAGAGCCCAAAGGATTAACGATGACCCTTTGCCCCGTCACCAAGCACAGGGGGCTGTGGCAGTCGTTATCTATAGCGGCCCAAAAATTCCGGAAGAGGCGTCAGAGTCATCCACCACAAAAGAGAATACCATACGAACCTTGTAGAAGAGCCACCGCTTCAAGAATCTGTTCAACCATTTGGGGTTGAATCCAGAAGCAAAAAGGATAGCTACCGAAGCTCTGATCACTATCGCTGCCCAATCTGAAAGTGAGGCATGTTTTACCGCCGCAGCTCAGGCCAACAGGACTATGCTGGAGGCTACCAATGCCATCACATTCACCGATGAGGATATAGAGGTGCAGCAACATGATCATCGGCGCCCTCTATATGTCACTGCTATGATCAACAATGTGGAAGTCAGAAGGGCCTTAGTGGACACGTGATCTTCATTGAATCTCGTATCCATCCACACGCTTACAGCAGTAGGAATACTCAGGCACAGAATAACCAGAGCCACTATGACTATCGCTGGCTTTGGTAATTTGACTGAAGAGACCTTGGGTCATGTCCTGCTGGATTTGCAAGTGGGCCCTGTGAAATCTCTCACCTGCTTCCACGTCATCAATGCCGAAACTTCCTATCACATTCTACTTGGAAGGCCTTGGCTACACAAGCACCAGATCATCCCTTCCACTTACCACCAGTGTGTGAAGGGCAGATTGAATGGAAAAGTCTTCAAGATTTCAGCCAATGCCACTCCCTTTGACGAAACAGAAGCTCATTATGCCGAAGCATCCTTCTTCGATGAGCTTGCACTTGCCCAGGGTGCCCGAGTGACTAAGCCAACTAGTACTCCTTTGCCCAGATGGGAAGACATTCGAGGCGATCCAGACTGGGATCTTCGAGCTGCACTTGATCGCAAGAAGCAGAAAAGGACACAAACTTCACCACAATGCCGCAAGACTGACTATCCTAGCGGGAAGGTAGTCTATCACTTATGAAGGTGTGCGGGGTCTCCTAAAGATCCTCAAGGAGATCCCAACACCAGTAGCTGTAATGACTGCAATCTTGTGAGTCCCGAACACGCGGCAGGAGATGCTCCAAAAGAGCCATCCGTGGCAGTCGACGAGCCCTTAGAGGTTGTAGATGTCAGCGGTGCTCCTGCCGCACAGCACTGTGTGTCCATCAGTTCTTCTCTAAGCCCTGCCGAGAAGGACCAACTTGTCAAATTATTAAAAGAATATGAAGATGTCTTTGCATGGAGCTACAAAGACATATCGGGCCTGGATCCTGCTATGGTGACCCACTCATTGAATGTTCGGCCTGATGCTAAGCCAGTCAAGCAGCACGCTAGAGTTTTCCATCCTGCAGTAGAAGACCAAATCAAAGAAGAAGTGGAAAAGCTCCTAGCCGCAAGATTCATTAGGCCGATTCAGCACCCAACATGGTTGTCCAACATAGTTCCTGTGAAGAAGAAAAATGGCAAAATTAGATGCTGCGTGGACTTCAGAGACTTGAACAAAGCGTGTCCCAAAGACGATTTTCCACTACCAAACATGGATGTCCTCATTGATTCCACGACAGGACATGCCATGTTCTCCTTCATGGACGGCTTTAGTGGTTATAATCAGATCAAGATGACCCAAAAGGATGCTGAGAAGACAGCGTTCAGGACACTCATCGGCAATTTCTATTACACGGTGATGCCCTTTGGCCTCAAGAATGCCAGAGCCACTTATCAACGTGCCATGACCGCAATCTTCCACGATTTAATGCATCAAGACTTAGAAGATTATGTCAATGATGTCGTGGTCAAGTCAAAGACAAGGGAAGGGCATTTTGATGCTCTGAGAAGGGTATTCAACAGTTGCGGTGCTTACAAACTCAAAATGAATCCTACCAAATGTGCCTTTGGAGTCCCCGTAGGAAAGTTTCTTGGCTTCCTTGTTCACAAACGAGGAATCAATGTGGATCAGAGCCGCATAGACGCGATAGCCGAGATGAAGAGGCCTACCAATGTAAAGGAGCTGAAAAGCTTTCTTGGCAGGCTATCTTGCATAAGGCGTTTTATTCCAGGTCTTGCGGCGAGTACCACGGTTTTCACCCCTTTGTTGAAGAAAGGGAAGCCATATGAATGGGAGCACAATCATGAAGAAGCTTTTCTGCATTTGAAGAAGCAGCTGAGGAGTCTCCCGACAGTGCAGTCTCCTACCGCAGGAAAGCCATTGAGGTTATATTTGGCCATGACAGACACAACTATAGGTGGATTGTTGGCTCAAGTCGATGAGCAAGGAAGAGAGTGCCCAATCTATTATATCAGTCGCGCACTGCAAGAATCCGAAAGGAAATATCCTAGGATCGAAAGGATGTGCTTAGCGCTGATTTATGCTTCCCAAAAGCTGAGACACTATTTCCTAGCTCACGAGATAAACTTGATGACAAAGTCCAACCCAATCCGCTATCTACTAGCAAAACCATCTCTGTCAGGAAGATTAGCCAACTGGTTGCTGCAACTGTCGCAGTACTCCATTTCCTGCCACAATCCTTCTGCCATCAAAGGACAAGCTGTAGCAGACCTTCTTGCCGAGTTCCCAGGCGAAGACTCCTCCACCATATCAGAAGAAATCCTAGGGATGGAAGAACAAGTTGCCACTGCAGAACCAGTACAACCCCACATTTTATACTTTGATGGGTCCTCTACGGCAGAGGGAGGAGGTGCTGGCATCGTAATATTGGACGAAAAGGCTCAAGCGATCACATTGTCTTGCAAACTTGACTTTCCATGCTCGAATAACGTTGCCGAATATAAGGCTTATCTCATTGGTCTCTTGGCTGCCAAAGAAAGAGGAATCAAGCATTTGAGAGTGAAAGGCGATTCCAACTTGGTAATTAGCCAGGTAAATGGAGAATTCGCACTCAAAGAGCCCTCTTTGGCACCTTACAGAGCCATGGTACGAGAGCTAGAAAAGTCATTTGAGACTTTTGAGATCGTTCATGTGCAGAGAGGGGAGAATCGATATGCTGACTCGCTAGCCACCTTGGGGTCGAAACTCATCTTTCCCGGCGATTCCGCTCAATTCGAAGTATTCAGGCGAATCTCCCCAGTCACAAGCTCGCCTAAGCAAGGGCTCACTGTAGAGAAGAAGGTCTACTTGATCGGTCGTTGATCAAATCACAAGATAAATCCCCACAAACCAATAACTAATAGCTAGGGCAAGTAAGGGTCGAATCCCGCAGAGAAGGTGGAAACAAATTAAATCCAAATTACACTAAAGAAAGTCTTACCAAAGGGGATTTTTATGGGTTTTTTCAAAATAGGCAAATTAAATTAGAAAACAATAAAATAGAATAAAACTAGAGATTAAGAAAATAGTTTGATAAAAACAATGAATTAAAAACATACTTCTTCTCCTTTAGGTAATTATTTTGATCTAATAAATCATGGATCATGGACACAAGACATGAATTTGACTTAAATTGCAATCAATTAAGAATCATAAATTACCCCAAATCGGTATATAGCCTAAGACGTAGACATCAATTTTCATTGGAATAAAGTAATCCTCTTAACATCTTAAACAACTCCACTTGAATAATTGGTATAGGAACAAGACGTAATGTTAATTCCAACATGCTAATAAGATTAATCCGCATCTCGCTAAAACTAACCTCTAATATTCTGATCCGGGTTCCAGCCCTTCCTAGAGTAAGCATTAAGATTATTCTTTTCCACATGCATGATAAATCAATACCAAACTTATCTACATCTATTACCATCTCGGCCTATAGATTTCAACAAGGTTTGATAATCCCATTGAACCTAGGACTCCTAGAATTAACAATTGTCACTTGGACCAACATTAGCTTGACTCAAGCCAACTTGAATCTAACTATAACATTCATAAATCTCAAGATAAGTTGCGCACCAAATCAATCAAAATATGAACACATAAGATGAAGCATAGGGATAAGAAACATATTCAAACAGAAAAATCAAATTATTAAGAACAAAAGTCTCACCATAGATTCATTGATCAAAAATACCTAAGGAAAAGAAGTATAAGAGTTTACCTACTCATGGATTGTTTCCAATCCATGAGAGGTGGAAAACTTACAACGAAAATAAGAAGAGAAGAGGGAGGCAGCGGCCTCCTCTACAAAACCGTAGATTGTATAAGTTGAGAGAAAATCTATTCTATGTGTCTAGGGTTTCTAGGATAAGAGGGTTTATATAGGGGGCTGCCTAGGGTTTAATTTAGAGTTCTAGATGACTTAAACTAATCCTAGGGACGTTCTAGGTTGTTCTTCATATCTTCAAGCTGACCCAAATAAGTTATATAGGCTCAACTGATCAAAAACGCAAGTCAGGCCCAAAACAGATTCTGTCCGCAGAATTCAGGGGCATTTTTGTCCATGAAAACGTCAAATCTGGGCTTCGACCGAAACATGAAAGTTTTAGCTCTTGGAGTTAGCTTTCCAACGCATCTTCATACGCCTCGTTTGGAGCTCTGGATCAAAAGTTATGGCTGTTTTCCTGAATTGTCGCCAAATCTGGAAAGTATTGAAGTAGCTTCATGAGGAAGTGACATGAAAGTGTCGACGTTGGCTGCTGGGCGCGCGCGGGACAAGGACCCCGACTCCACCTGGGTGCCCACATGGTTGCCTTGAACACCCATGTGGATTGCTTGAGAACCCAGGTGGGCAGTGTCACGATTCCAGCTGGGTGCCCACATGGTTTGTCTGAAGACCCCTGTGTTTCGCCTGATCACCCAGATGGGCTGTGTCATAGCTCATCACCTTGACATGTCTTCTTGCCTTGAACTTGTCTTTGCTCCTTTACCTTGAAAATACCAAGCAATCAACTTTATGACTTTGATAAGTATAAAATTGACTCTTCAAGCTCTTCAATCACGAACATGATGGCTCCATTCTTCATCCAAAACACCTTGGAAAATATTTGTGTCATAAATCATCCAAAAAGGCTCTATAAAGGTACAAAATTGATGATTTTGCACTTTTCTTCTTGTCAACACCTATGAACACAATTATAACCAATATAAGGCATAATCAAGCATAAAACACTCAAAAAGCATATGAAAAAGCTAATAAAAAGGTGTATGATTTTGGTCTGATCATATTTCCCCCACACTTAAGCTTTGCTAGTCCCTAGCAAACTAGTGCTAAAAATCCTAAGAAAACAAAAGTTAGACCTAAACTAAGCAATGTATTGATTCCACTTTCGTAGGTGTACGGCGGCACTTAGCTCGTGACGCAAGCCATTTCAACCTAAGACTGATAGAGGTACTTAGGAGGTGTGATGTCACCTGAGGGTTTTCTTAACTAGAACGACACCCACAAACATTATGAAAACATTGACTAGAAACATCAATCTTTAGAAAACAGAGTATCTCTAACAAATTAAGAATTTAATCTACATTTTCTAATCAAATGCAATATAAGTTAGTAAAAATACAAAGACCATAAAATTCAAATCGACTATGCACAAGATCACTCCAATCAATAATGTAAGTTCTAAGATCAACATACCTTTGATGATTTTGACAAGGAAAACTTACCATAAGCTTGTATTTACATCTATTTCCAAAGAAAAAGTAATATCATGGATATTCATCAAAAATTAGAATGGGTTTAAAAGGGTGACTATATTTTAAGAAAGCAAGGTTACTAACCTTAGAAGTGTTCATGATTTA